>SOPF01028664.1:58733-96178 GCA_012979155.1 Hypericum perforatum
CTCTCTCTCTCTCTCTCTCTCTCTCTCTCTCTCTCTCTCTCTCTCTCGCTCGCTCGCTCTTTACATTAAGATAGTATGCTGAAGTAGGGGTTAGAAATGGTTTCTGAGATAACCGAGGCGTGGGATGAAGATGCGGGGTTCATCCGAGGGGATGATGAAACTCAGAAGCAGAGGATCAGGCAGATTATTAGGTACCAGAAGTCGATGTGTGGGCCTTCTATCGCATCGTCGTCCACGTCTTCTTCATCTTCGTCACACGCTTCTTCTTCTTATTCTTCGTTATCGTCATCCGGCCGAAACGGGAAGTTGCTGGAGTTGATGAAAGGAAGGGCTTCTTCTCTGAAGAGGCTGTTTGACATGGACAGTGATGCTCAACTATCCATGGTCAGCCCTCAGCATGAGAGGGGCTATAGTAGCTTAGTGGAAGTTTCCGATTCCCCATCGACGAGTCGAAGACCGGAAGATTGGCGTCGTCGACGGGATGTCCTCGATAAGGTCTCGAAACCAACATTGTTTAGCAGATTCCAGGGAGTTGCTAAATGGAGGAGATGGCGGAAGTTTGGATTTAGATTGAGGTTCAGAAGGTTTAGGATTCGGATTTGCTGGTCAAAGCATTAGCCCACCAAGTTTCGAGTCTTCGTGGATCGGTAGCGGTGTTGTGGTCGAATCTTGCCTGAAGCAGAATGCAGGAGATTGGCATGTCAAAATTGATTCGCTATAAATTTCGTTAAATGAATCCAAATCCTTAATATTGGTGCCAACTCCCATTCTTACTTGGGGTGTTCTTTTGGTACTCTATGTAACTATATCGAGAGAAAATATACTTGTTTCACACCATCTAGAGTAATTTGATCCTATTTTAAATTACTTATCACAAATATTAAATATGCATATATTTTCATAACTGAAATTCAAACTTTAGAATTAAAATAATTTCACAGTTTCCAAAAACATACCGGGCACTATATCACGGTTTGCGAATTTCTCCGAGGTCATAGACTTAAGTATTTGTATTTTTATACAGTTTCACGGTACTAAATTATACTTTAACTCAAACTTAATTAACCGTTTAATATAATTTGGTGCTACGACAACATTTCATGTTAAATTATACTTGACCCAAAACTTAATTGACCGTTTAATATCATTTATAATCAATAATAGTACCAGAAAAGTCAAAGAGTCTGTGCCCACATTTCTTTTTTACTCCGAATTAGTAAACGTACTCACACCTACCCTTCTAGTAGCTACCGGGGTCCCAATCTTTCGATCAAATAAAGGTCCCATGGTTCACGCAACATTTAATTTAATTGATGCCTTGGGGGGGTTTAGGGCCGATGTTGTTGTCGTAGTCCTAAGTATTGGGTTGGGATAGCTTGAAAATTGGTTATTACTTTTTTTTTTTATGGTGGTTGCCACTTGTACTCCGTAATGGTCGAGTCACAACATCAATTTAATTCCCTTAGAAAATCAAAAGGACATTCCAATTAAGTTATCCGCCTCTATATATGTATATATTACAAGAATCCTTTTTGTTGTCTGTATACAAACAATCCATCTAATCATCATTTTGTTAGAACAAAAGTATCCCGATAAAATCACGAGAGATATAAACATTCATCAACCACCTAGCCTTTTAGCTGGATCTACTTGCGTTCTGTTTCAAAGTTGACCATCTTTTTCACGTGTACGGGCTTGGTCCATGAAATACATACAGTGAAATTGCCAAAGGCCCATCTTTGGGCTTAGTTTTGGTTAAACTAATGGGGCTATTAATGGAATGAAAAGATGATAAATTGGTTTAAAAAATTACAGCAAAATAGTCACAGTTTCTAATTGTTCAGTAAAATTTATTAATCAGAACAAATTAATGATATTTTATTTCTGATATTTCATCAAATTGTTTAGCCCTTAGATCTAATAAGCAAAAAATATCCCTCGAAATGTTCAACTGCCTTTCTCAACAATTGTTGATCTGAAAATTAAAAAATAGGCTGACCTCGATAACTAAAAACGCTTTGGCCGTTCCGAGAGCCGATGAATGGAAAATGACCGACAGAGAGGACGTGATCGGATGGCAGAGAAATGGTCAGCTCATAGATTTTAGTGACATAGTATACGTCGGTGCATGAAATTAATAACGCACCCATATTCACGTGAGACCCCAAACTAGTCTATTATTAATTACTTCAGACACTATTTTTACTTCCCCGCAACCATCATTTTGTACTTCAAGGTTTGTAGTATCTCGAAGTTGTACCCAACGATCAATTCCCATGACTAATTTATTATCCATCTTGTATATCAAATATTTTGAATTCAAATATTTGATATTATTTATGATTTTTCTCAGAAGAATTTTTCTCTTTTCACAATTGTGCGATCCAGTGTAATCCCTTGACTGATGAGTACCTGAAAAATTGCAATGGCTCCAATTTAAAGTAGAACACAAAAATCAATGGCAATAAACGTTGGCCAAGGAAAAGGGAGAAGAACCCATCTGAACGAGTGTACCAAATTACCAATCCGAGGTCTGGACCGACATGGACCTGAGTTACCTTATTTCACGTGATCTCTATTCCCCCTCTCGTGGAACTAATCCGAATTAAGAAAACATCAGTATAATTTGTTTCAAATCATAAAATGCTTAAATTTACTCGGAAAGATGTATCATGTTAAAGTCTAATGGGATTGAAAAAATGACTCAAGTTTGAGATTCTGACGTCACAAAAAAGAAACAAGGTCGAGAGGGCGACAAGTCAATGGAAGTAGAAATGGCCAAATCCCTCCACGTGGATAAAGATCAGTTCATTTATCATCCGAAGTACTAAAGCACCCCACTCATTTATTATTTAATAATCCCATCTCCCAATCTCTCGTAGCCACCCAGGAATCCAAACAAGGAAAGAAATAAGCCAACCATATATACACTTTTTTTTTGTGTGTTTTTTAAAACCGAGGAAAGGAACAGACACGAGACTAACGATCTGGGTTTCTTCCTTTTGTGTGTTCTTTCTTCTTTTTTGTTGATTAAGAAGTGATGAAAACGGTAGCGAGTCCTTGCAAGATCGTCCCCGAGTGTTACCAGAGACAAGGGAACAGTAGAAAACTAAACCATAGGCGAGAAGATGTTCTGTTTTGGCCTTCAAAGAAACTGGTTACAGCTGGTTTCTTGCCAATGGTGTCGGCTAAGTATAACGGTATAAACCCAGTTGCTGCCTCCTCTTCTACTTCGTCTCTGCCACCTGAGCCTCAGGTAACGTGGCATTTCATTTCCTGCGATGATTTTTTTGTCTGTAAGAGGATTGGCTCTGGGTTCCAGTCCCGAAACCATCGGCTATTGGTGGACTGCTCGAGCCGCTTCCGAGGCGAAGCGGGTGGCAGTTTGCCGGCCGGGAGACGGAAACGCGAATGGTCTCTTCAAGGTCCTTGCGGATGTCAAGGCAATTTGATGTCTAACTAATGTTTTGAATGTCACAGTTTGTTGAGCTTTAAAAGTACAGCACTTACCTAATGGTAAACCTATCATTTTGTTGGTCAAATTAATAAGTTCACAATTTTTTAAATTTGTAGGTGAATTTAGAGACTTCAGAGACAGAGGAAAAGGAGCCTTGTAAGTACTCTCTTCTACTATCCCATGTTTTCTTGGTATAACAGCCTACCCAAAAAAGAGCAGTAGAAGATTTGAATAGTATTACAACTAATCTTGAATCTTTCTTTTGTGTAATCTTTTTTGAGTTTTGCAGATGAAACGAGGAAGAGGGTTCGTGTCAAATTTCAGATTCAGAAAGAGTGCTCCTTTGGGGAAGAGTTTATGATAGTAGGGGACGATCGAATGTTGGGCCTGTGGAGTCCTGCAGGTGCTATTCCATTGCAATGGTCAGATGGACATGTTTGGACTGTTGAGCTGGTAAGGCCGAAATCAGGATCCTTCTCTGTTTCTTGCACCAAGGAATGTAATTTTCGGGGTTCACAACGATAATGTTGAAGCTTCTTTTCGGTGTTGTTTAGGATGTGCCTGCCGAAGAGACCATCCAGTACAAGTTCATATTGAAAGGGATCAACGGGACCATCTCATGGGAGCCAGGACCTGATCGAATCCTTAAGACATGGGATACCGAGAAAACTATTTTTGTCTGGGAAGACTGGGGAAATGCAGATGTGCAGAAGATAACGGAGGAAGAACCATCGGCAGATGATGATACCGGGCCGGAAATCACCTCAGATATGCTAATTGTTGCTGATATTATGACGCATAGAGATGAAAATATTGATTCCAAGGTTGGGAATGGATCAGTCGTTGCAGATGCGGATCCCAAGTTAAGAAAGAAACCTCTATCGGTTCAGGGAAAACAGTTGGTTGCCCACAACATTGATCATCAACAAGAGAAGCCAATAGCATTGGACGTAGATAATATCAATCACCTGGAGGAGGACGGGACCGTCAAAACAAATAACCAGCTCGCAGCAGAAAGCTCTCAAGAGGCAAATGGCAGAGTTCCACCAGTTGCTAAGTCGTTGAGCATGGATGTTAAAGAAATTGAAGGAGAGGCTGTTCTGGTACCTGGTTTGTCTCCACTTTCGGAATCGTTCAACATCGAGATAAGCATAGCCTTTGATGAACGCCTTGGTGTTGATGAAGTTTCGGGTCACCAACTGCCAGAGGTAACTGTTTGATGAATGCAATGCCCTGTTTCTAGTTTTGCTTTATTTTCTCTTTCCAGAGCTACTAGACCTTCCTGCTTTAACTTCAAAGCGAAAAACATTCTGCGAAAGCCCCCTGCAAAAAAGAATATCATCATAAATGGAAACCGTTAGAATTGAAACAACCAGTTTAATTTGTACCTCCTTGAACTATTTTTTTCTCAAAAATAAGAAAACTTACCAAATGTAATTAGGGGGCGAATACTTCATCTGGTCAGTGTCACATCAGGATAAAAAGTCAGCTCACTGAATGTAATTATGAGAAGATTAGTTCACCTGTATCAGTGTCTAATCAGACTACTGAAGTGTTACACCAATTAATGATATTACATTCATCATATGTTTTGCAATTTGGATATCGACTTGCACGCTTGCAGTCACTGTTTACCTGATACTTATGAAATGCAAATGTAGTAAAACGGTTGTTCACCGGGTCAGTGACACCCAAATGAGTGTTATATGTAAGAGAATTACTCATGGAACATTAATATCAATGTTTACTTTGACAATGGTGCTATGATCATGAGGCAGTAATGGCTATCTTCTATCTTCAAAGATCAGTGATCCAGCGTATGCATACATTTGCCTTCTCTGATGAAGGAGGCATCATGTTGATAATAGCTATTACAGTATCTGTACATGCATTTGACCCTTCTGTGTCATAGCATCTCTGATCCATCCATCTGTTTATCTAGTGTTGCTTCTCAATTTAATTGATCATTCCCTGTAAATGTTCAGCCAGACGAGAAGCACGAAAGTAAGAACAATCAGCACCGAGCCAAGATGATTGATGTGATAAACAAAAACCAGCAGTTTGAAAGTGGAATCAAACAAGAACCCGTAGAGCATGTGGTGCATGAAGTTCTGGACAAGGACATTCAATGGGGTCGGAGAACGATACAAAGCCTTCTCGGCAACTTCCGATTGCTCTGGCACGAGTGAGCTCTGCACTTCGCCGCCTGCTGGATATCACCCAGTTGTCTAGTATATTGACTATTATGGATGAATTGGCAAACAAGAGGGACCGCACTAGTAGAATGGTGCAATCAGATGAAAGATATGGCACGCGAGCATGTTAGTGGTGTTCTATTAGCTGTTGTATAATTAATTAGAATGGGCCTGCTCAAACTTATTGTATCCTGATTTTGCGTTTTTGCGAGTACTTGTACCACTATCCTTGGTGTGTGTTCGGAGAAATAACAGCAGTTCCAGCAACGTGGCTAGGGGGGTTGGTGTTCTTGTACCACATTCAGCATTATGTTATGGTAGTATCACAAAAGAATGTCAATTTTTGAACGTATTAATTGGACCGAGCCGGGTAAGAATTTCTCGGCCAAATGGTATTATTAGCAACTTGCAGCTGAAACCTGCGATTCCCATTAATCCGTGAACATGTAGGAAGCAATTCGCGACAAAAGCAAGTAAACTTCCATTTGTCATATCTTTGGGGCAGATACGTTAACGTTGAGCAGCTTCGATAACTGAATGAATTGCAGCCAGATAGAACAACCCATTTGCATTCTCGGAGCGGAAAGAAGACGGGACTTTTTGGTGCCTCCCAGTAGTTCCAAAGACACCCAGCAATCGCTTTCCAGCTGAATCTGGGGCTGCCTCTCTCTCTTCTTACAAAACAGAGATCCCCTACTTCGGCTTCTCAAATTCCAGAAAGTAGCGTCTTTCGTACTTATCAAACCTATGGCCGACTAAGAAAAAGCTGGAAGATATGTACAATTGATAACAAACCAGAACAGGAACAATATTCTCAGACAAAAGGGCAAGTGCTGAACGGAATGATTGTTAGAAACCGAAATACAGGGATCCGACATAGGAGCCCTAATCCTATTGACTGAAAACTGGAAAGGAGGAGCAAAATGTTAAAAAGATATCCCCACCTTTCCAGAAAAGTTAGAAAGGTGAGGATAAGAAAATGGACACAAGTCAAACATCTGTGGACCTAAGCGTAAGATCGCCACTACTTTTGTACTTTCCTCAGATAAGAAAAGGGATACAAGAACCTAAAGCAGAAAGCTCGCACCTTGCATCAATTATCCCTTGCTAGGTTCACAAAACATGATGCTCATTCTTTTATGGTTGTGAATACGGTAGACTGTATGAGCCGCCTACTACTTCTTCTTTTGGTCGTTTATTTGAGGCAGAATTGGGTGATCTGGGGACAGGGAGAAAAAAATGTAAACCATAAACCAAAAGCAACCACCAGATGCAGACACAAATGATGAGAACAGAAAAAGGATGCCATCATTTCCACAGGTTATGAGTTACGAGATACGAGACATGAACAATAAAGGACATGCGACTACCCTCCACTTGCATCCCATGCGACTCTGCAACTTGAAATGCAGTACTAGTCCTAGATATAAAAGCTAGGTTCTTGAGAAGACTTGCATCCACAAGAATTAATGACCGACTTGGAAAAGGTAATAATAAATGCAACTTTACCTCGGTAAACTTGCACGTCTCTGCAGCGTAAAGGTTAAAGATGAACTCCTGCCTTCAACCTCTGCTTCCTGTCAGTTGGGTAGATAATTTTTTTTAGGCCAATGACAAAAAAAGATGCAGCAAAACATGTGGTTATCCAAATATTGAATGGGTCTGATGTGCAGTTAAATTAGCACGATACTAAAGATATGTTAAACCACTAGACACAAGCTTTGTATTGGGTTTTGCATGCACTTGGAGTGTCTGTCTGCATTTGGGGTTACTGGGTACCCTCCTGGCGTTCTTGTAACTACTGTAATTATTCTGTAGTTCCTTTTATATTCTATAAAGCAACTTTTACAGACACAAAAGCGCATAAGGTTTGAGTAGCCAGTTCTTTTGGGGAAGAATGTTGAAACCTGTAACAAGTAGGAGCTAATGGTAATGGAAACTCAATAGGATATAAGTTAAAATTATAATGACCTAAACCCCAAAGAGAGAGTACTACAAAAGGCAATCCTATCTCAATTTCCCAGTTGGCTATTTATCGACCAGACAAAGTCACATCATTGATTCAACTACACGGGATAACTTGGATAACGGGTAGGAGGAGCGAGGGTTTGACCCCTGGCCATTACCTCTTCACTGGGAACCGATGAAGCCTGATCAAGGCAGCAGTAGCGGACATCAAGCCAGCTCACACCTTTACAATCGTAGATCTCATATCTTGGTGAAATGCAAAAAACCGCAAAAAGGTGGGGTCTCTTTCAGATCCCACTTCTCCTCATCTGGAGATTGCTACCAACATACCCTTTATCCAAGTATCACCAATGTTTTTGAATTAAAAAAGCAAATCAATTACCAATAGCATCATCAGGGATCCCCACCTCCTTAGTACTTTCTACAGGTAACCCATCTTGTCGTGCAGCTTCAGTTGATTCAGAACTGATGGTGTCCCATACAAATCCATTGTCATTCCTGAGAGAGAGCCTATCAAGGCCTTGGTCAACGGCTCCAGCCAGAGGCGCAACATGTGCTGTGTACTTCTCTGAAACAAACCGATCACAAGAAATCTCAGCTATAAAATACATGTGAAGTCACTGGTTTGATGGAATAGACCTTTGTGTATGGTACAGTCGTGATAGGTACAGATAAGTCGTTAGGTACAGATAAGCCGAAGTCTCTGTTCAAAACTAAGATGAATCTTCTTGATTTATCCAACAAAACTAAGAATCTTATTATGCCAAACAAAAATGAATGTTACAATGACTTACCAGCTAAACTGTGGAGAGCATTTTCAGCCGCTTGCTGTTGGGCAATCTTTTTTGTTTTACCCATTCCAACACCGATCTTCTCACCAGTAAACAAAACCTTAAGTATTCAAGCCAACAAATCTATCATCAGAACTGACAGATATTAGATACCAAATAAGCTACAAAAAACTGAAAAGGAAGGACGTGAACTACTGACAGGTGGAATCGCAAGAAATATTTACACACTGACCTCCACAGAAAATTGAAGATCCTTACTGGTGCTTACGATGGACCTGAACTCAACCTATGAAGATAACACAACATGAAGGATACAGAAAGGTGCATAAGGAAAACACGCATATTGTTTTAAAAGAAATGTCTACCTCTGAGCTGCATCTGCGTCCAATTTCCCGCAGAACTTCAATATATATGTGGGATTGTAGCATGCTTGATCTTCCAGGTTCACTTTGAAATTCTCTATGGTTAGAAGATACATTATTATATGCCAAGCCAACCTCTGCAAGCAGTTGCAATACAATCAGAGAAGTTGGATTAGCTTCTGTTAGATACTAAAAAATTCTACAGGACTTCAAAAATCTATCCAAATAGAGGTTCACGTCCTTGTAAAATATATTCAACCAACTGCAAGTTTGTGAAGACGTCTACCCGACCACATTGAAAATCTCGAAGGTAACATCACACCCAATTTATCAAAAGTAACCTATAATGAAGTAAAACATCTACTTGCCTGATGGCTGAATTCCAAGTGGAAGGCTCTGCTTTGCAGGATCATGCCCAGAAACCACCTGGAAAAAGCAAAGTATTGCTTACTTACAATGGAAAGCGACCAGCAGACAAGTCTGTTACACATTATGCTTAACATTTGAAATGCAAAGGCAAACCTCTTCATTCTTTACTTGAGGTGTTTGAGGATTCAAACCAGTGCCAGGAACAGACATGTTCTGGGCAAACGGATTCTGGAGTGCCCCATGCTTGTCAGACTTCAGTACATCTGGCTCTGAAGCAGATCCTGAAGAACGACTGAGGGGATGAATGGAAGACGATACTGGACCAGGCACTCTGGATAAAAGTGGCGGTTGACCTGAAGATTGATTCCTCACATCTCGTCTAACAGGAGTTCCAAGTAAACTAGGTTCTGCAATAGATTTAGAAACAGGATAACCATAAGCAATGCATATCCAATTTCAATTATGACGCACAATTATGAGGGACAACGTACTCTGAGAAGACAAGAAAGTGGAGGAAGGCAGTGCAACAGCATTCGGAGTTATGGATTGCTGAGGGTTTTCAGAAATCGACTCAATGCTCTTCTCATCCTAGAATTTGATTCCACAAATAACAAGGAGACATGAGATCAACTTTGAAGTACACAAATCAGCATATTGAAAAATAAAGTTTTTTTAACTAGTCAATGATCAATAGCAATTAAATCTTTATGAAATATGGCGATGCACATTAAAGGGTAGTACTTCTTAAGGTAAGACAACCCAGTTTTTGATAGTGGTAATGAAATGCACGAGTCTAAATCCAAGCAGTCTTTACAGACTTACCCCTGGATGAAGCCTTCTTTCAACTTCCAAGCCACTCAATCCTTCACTAATAGGAGCATTGCCGTTGCCGTTGCCATTGCCATTGGGTACAAATCCAGCATCCTGCCAGCCAGAAGAATCAGACAACTTGAAATCTATACTATATCAGAACAAAAATTGTCGACGGAATTACCTCTGACATCATGTAGTTGCTCACATCAGGAGTTGTTGGTAAATTTGTGACATCATCTTCGTGAAAGACTTCTGAGATTCTTCGAATCAAGATCTCATCAAATTCTCTGAAAAACATACCAGCTCATATTCATCAACCTCCATAAAAGATGCAATTTCTGGAAATGTATCTTCAGTTCATACAGTTTAGAGCTTACTTGAAGAAATAACCTCTGACATTGCAGGCAACATTTCTTGCCACACATAAGACAGGAACAACAGTAGCCGTCTGCAAGAAATGGAGACAGAGAACCGTCTAATTGGCAATAATTCACTAAAACAATAGAAATTTAGGTGAACAATCTTAAGTAAACAAGAGGAACTTAGAAAGAAGAAATCTACAAAGAATACATGCCCTAGAAAGGCATACCTCCGCCTGAGGAGCGTAATAGGGAGTAAATGGAGGAACTACATGAACACGGGGTTGATCCTTGTCCTCCCAAACCTTGCACCGATCATCAATTACCATCGCCATCTTTGGATGGCAGATTCGTTCCTGGAAAACATTTGACAAAGATTTCTTGGAACCTGCAAAATCAAGTGGACTTATATAACCCATAACTATAAGAAACAACTAGCTAACAGAAAAAAAACTGAACCAGGATATCAAATATGGAAAAACAGAGCTGGTGAAAGGACAAGCAATGACTTAGTTCATCAAAGTGGTTTTTGGCAAATCAAAGAAGCAAAAAAACTAACACCACATGCATAGATCCTCTAGCACCTTAAAGAAAATATATATATATGTACTACTTCACTTGCCTGATTTAACACAATTTACACGTTGTGCAAGGTCCTTCGTACTTATGAGGTGTGATTCTGGGTCAAGGAGTCTCCACATTTCCAAGGCATAATCTCGTTCGGCCATGGTACAAACATAAACTTCAAATCTTCTGCGTCCTTTTGCAATTAAGTAAGTTCTCAGTTCCTCCCATGCAGGCCTCAACCTCACAAGCACACTGGTATCCCGAATCTGCACACAAATAAACCACACAAGAAAGACCTTTCAAATTACGCAACCACGATAGCTTCAAACTAGCAGAAACTTAACTCTGGATCTGTCAAACACGTACAACTATCAAGTTCTATTCCATTATACGGTTTCTCTTCGCACCATGGAACGCCAAGCCCTAAAACTAGAAACATTTTTATTTTGCTAAATAATTAAAATCTATTGAGACACAACACGTAAATGGGATGCAGAAATAGGACCACCTAGCTGCAATCAATTACTTGCCATTCATGTACTGTCGTAGCTATCCGTTCTTTACCAAGTATGGAAACACATTAATCCATTAATTACTGTCTCGTCCAGATCAAAAACACTACGAGTAGAACGCAACAAATAAAGAGCCTACAAAATCTCGGTTTATACCTCTGGATTGATCCGAGTAAGCACAATATTCCTGTCTTGCAACCTAATCACAGGCCGGAAAAGCCTCTCATGAGATTCAGACAACAGAGGGACCTCCTCCATCTGAACCTTAAGCACCTTGCCATTCACATCTACAACAGAGTCACTGTCACAAAACTGCTTCAACAGGAACCTGTCGTCCACATACCGCTTCATCTCAGCAGACATGCCCGAAGCCCTGACAGGGTCAGGCTCCCGGGAAATCCAAGCCCTAAGCGCGTCGATCCTGTCCTCGAAGGACTTCATCGTGTTCGCAACAATCAGCGTCTCGTCCAGATCAAACACGATCGCCAAGCAGCGCATGTTGAGCATCGCAACGCAGGAATCGTACAGACCTAACGGAACCGTGAAGCACCAGAAGCACGGGAACCGCTTTAACTTACTCGGCATTGCCACTAAGTGCACCTCCTCTCCTCCAACCACAGCAGCCGCCGTCTATTTCACAATATAAAAAAAAAGAAACATCAACTGATTTAATCTGATCTAGTCTAATCAACAAATTGAAATCGAAACTGCGTCGTTTAAAAAAACCTTGGACTCGTAGAAGCAGGATGCGTGGAGGCTAGTCAACGGAGTCGGCTCGACCGGAGTCGGCGGAGGAGCCGTTGTCAACGGCACCGTTTCGAGCTTGCAGCGGACGGGGGAGGAGAGGGTGAGGAGGACGGAGAGGGGCGGGCACCGCTCGCTAAGCGTGGAGAGGCGGTTGATTCGTAACTCCCTGTTTGGGAATTGGAAATTCGGATACTCCTTAACCGGAACCACTTCCATTTCTCCCAAACAGGTCTCTCCGTGGTACACCACAACCGTTTTATACCCCGGACGGTTCATCACGTGTAATGCCTACAAATACAAGGGCTCGTTTTTTTGCTTCTACTTTTTCTTCTTTCCTTTTTCCCTACTATTTAATTTCTTCTCTCACTCTTCCGCACTCGCTCTTCTTCGCATTTCTTTTCCCCTCCCTCTCTCTCTCTAACTATATCTATTTCTCTCTCTAGCGCTCCAATTTGCCCCTGCCTGCCGTTTCACAGCACGAGAGAAAAAATGGGGCGGGATCTGGGATTTATATAGGAGCGTGTACTGGGTCACTGGGGTGTTTCTGTATAATGACTGGATTGCCCTCAACTTATTTCCTGTATTGTGCGGGATGTGGGGGTAGAAAAGAGATTCAATATGGATAGTCCACGTGGAGTGTTTAAAGAGGGTGATGGGCCATGACACGCTATTTGAACCGTTGGATCACGCCTCGCGCGTGTGTGAATCCGTTGGTTTCTACGTATTTCGTTTACTCGTTGATTTCTTGGATAATTTTGTAGTTTTGCAAATATTGAATGACATAAAAGTATAAATTTATTTTCAAACTTCTTAATGTTTACTTGGTATGTAGACTATTTTCAATCCACCTTCTAAATTATACATAATTAGTTATAATAATAAAGATAATTCTAAATAAATAAATAAATTTACACATATTCCATGAATAGTTTGACAAAACACTTACTTTTGTTTATAATTGTCAATTACATTTGTCGTGAATTTTATATTAGATTCAGTGAATATTCAAGATAGAAAATGAATTTCAGTCGGACGGGCACAAAGAAATGAAGGTAAAACACAACAAATCACCAGTAGAACCTTTTTCGCGTTTATTATAAATATTGAATTTGTGTCATAATCCAATGATTAGTTAATTACTAATTAGCTGTCGATCCATTACTTGGTATCTACGGATATTTAAACATTTGACCTTATCTCAATCACGATTTATATCATTCAGATTTTCACCCAAAAAAAAATTTATATCATTCAGATATAGCTTCAGATTTATACTACATACTATATAATAAATATATTATCGCAAAATCTATATTAAAAGTGAAATTCTCAATAATTAAATTCTTATTTTTGGCTTAGTTGGTGTGCTGTTTATGAACCATGAATAAAAAAGTTGTAGCTGTCTAGTAATCTGGTGTTGATGTTGTTGTCTCCAAGTACTGCTATGTTTAGTTGTTAAAAATATATTACAACGATTTAGAGTAAGAGATACTTATTAAATTGATTAATTCATTCATATTTGAGTATAGAAAGTTTACTCATATTGGTTGCGGAACGTTAATGCCTTTGTGAATTTCATACCACTTCAGCTACAACTGAGAACAGACATGTCTAAAGATACGACAATTTGATTTCACAGGTCAATAACATAAATAAAGGTGTGAACTGTTGAATCAGAGAGCTTTTAGAGCGTGGTGAACCGTGGTTCAACAACAGTTTGATCATTCCATGAACCTCTTGCTGTCATGGCTGGTGAGGGAGGAGTATCCTCTCTCGCTTCCGCCATAGCCGTCCTCCATTTCTAACCCGTCCATGAAGAAGGAACTGTTGTTTACGCTAAGCTCAGAGCTTGCATTGCTCCGCGTAGCTAGGGGAGAATCCGACGCACTACTAGTTGTCCAGCCATTTGCTGATCCCCCGGATCGTACACTATACATGGAGGAAGCCGGAATGTTGACCATGAGAGGACGGAGATTATCGGAAACAGCGCTTCTGATATCCTGCTCGGAGACAAAACAGAAGAAAGGGAGTCAACAGCAAGGAACTCAAGTAATGTAATAGCAGCCTTATGGTGTTCTTCTAAACCAGAAATGGCATATTCGTTTATTGGTCCATCAAAATAAAAAAAGATATGCATACCATATGTCGTAAAGACATGTCCAGAGATTTCTTTGACATGGATCTGCCAAATCCCGGTCTGTCAGAGGAATTGACAGATTGATCTTTAGCTTGCTTTGGGGGAAATAGTTTCCTCAGGTTCACCATTCTCTCGACCATTTGTGTTCCCATTAGAACAGGGTTCGCATCGTCATCGCAGATTTTCATCTGTGGTTTGCTCTTGATGGACATTGGGAACTTACTACTACCCGACCCACCTGCATTTGTACTCCTTCCCCTTGAAGGAGAACATGACTGTTTTCTTGGTCTTCCATTTGGACCAGTGTTATTCGAGGACCGAGCATTTGTACCACCAGGCCTACCCCTTGATGCTGAAGCTGGCCTCTCTGGCAGTGTGGTCCTAAGATTTGGTGGGGCATCAAGGGAGAAACCAGGCATCTCACTGGGCTTCCACGGCCTGGACTTAACAGTCGGAGAAGTACCCCGTGAAGGACTAGGATTTCTCGTTGCCACGGGAGCTGATTTCGAAACTGAAGCAGACCTTCCAGGTGCAGCTGCTGCTGGGCTGGACTTTTGGCGGGTAGGTGTCGCTGATCTTGACATTGCTTTTGTTGCAGGTAAAGACGGTCTGGCTGTTGGTGTCGAAGAGCGTTGAATGGCCCTTGTAGGAGTTGAGGATCTCACAGGAGCAATAGGCTTCGTAGAAGGCAAGGTGGCACGTGATATAGGGGTGGAAGGTCTTGAAGCTTTCGATGTAGCAGCTAAAGTTGGTCTACCGGTAGGGGTTGCAGGCCTTGATCTAGCTTTGGATGCTGGCTCCCCGGATGACGAGGGTCTTCTGTTTACAGCACTCGCAGGGATTATCTTGGCAGGCAAAGATGTATGTTTGGATGCCAGATTTGCCTTTGAAGGAGGTTCCTCTTGGATATTTGTCATCTGCACCAACATAGAACAATATGTTCAAATTCAGTCCACTGCGTTAAAATGGATAAGGAAACAAAATCAAGTGTCGATTGTCACAGATCCCTTACCCTCAATTGAAGTGCAGTCGGACGAGCACCAGACGTGATGTGATTCATCAAAGATCTTTGAGAATCCATCTCCAAGGACGGTACCGAAGGCGTAGCAGGAGGTGTAATAAGCCTGTACAAAACAGCAAAGCATTGAGCACCAAGCTATAACCTTCAGACGCCAATTTAGTCTCAACCAACCAGTTAAAATGCTAATGGTACTTTGCATGTTTGTGAACTTAAATGCAATCACGACAAGGATGCCCAGAGATGCAGCGAGCAAATGCCAAGTTGAATTCGAATTTTGAGTTCATAACATTAATGAATTGGAATAACCACCTACCACGCAATGAAACTTTTAGAGTGGAATATGACAGACTCCATTCCTAGAAAGTTCTCCGTCAACAAGGAATCAGAATCAACAGGGCATAGATAGTCATTCTCTACACACCCCATTGTAAATGCCAACCCTTGAATACAGAGTATACACGCGATATCTTCTTGCTACAAAAAAGTTTACAAGATTGAAAATTTTGCCGACCCAAAACCTTGAAACAAAGTCTTCATCATCTTCCGATAAAGAATGTTAAACCCGTGCAAGCCTCATTCGTGTCTCCAACCAATTCCTTAATGTTTTGTTCTAAGTGTATATAACCGGTAAGCATACCATGACCGTTGAATATGAAAGTCAACTAATCCTAAAGCCGTAAGATCAACCACAAAGCCCCAAGGTAATATCTCGTCCACAAGGAACCGTATCTTTAAGCAAATTATAGAAACGTTGACTCGTAAACAAACGCGGGAAACTAATTAAACGACAGCAGAAAGATAAGTTTCCAGAAATGTAAGAAGAAAAGAATACCAGTCGTATTCTGACTTTTCGTTCTCTGAATACAAGAACTTATCCGCCGCCGTCCGCCGCGTCTGATGGGGGAACGACGCCGTTAGACCTCCCGATATACTTCCTCCTGCCAATCACCGAAACCAAACATTAAACAAAGAAGTTAAAACACACAAATTGGAAAATAAAAAAAAAATCACGGTAACGCCGGTACATGAAGAGAATAAAACGACGACGAAGAGGGAGCAAGCCAGAACAAACCGAAGGGAAGAGCTCCCCTGTCTTTCTCGCGCCTCCGCATCTCCAGGAAAAGCGCGAGCTCCTCGTCTTTCTCCTTAGTGACCATCCTCCTGGCTTTGAACGACTACGAATGGAACCTTAAACGACGACGCTTCACCGCGATCAGCTGAAATAGAGAGGGAGCAGGAAGAGAGAGGAGTTTGGTTGGGGTTTAGTTGAGGTTGGTGCGACGAAAAATTACGTTGCCTCTGTGTCTTGTTCTGCCGAATTGGATTTCTCTCATGGCGGATTTTTTGAATTGGCTCGTGAATACACCCTTTCAAAAGGATGTAATTACGATAACGCCACTTTGTATGATACGGTGTCGGATTGGTTCCGAAACACGCTTAAGCAATTACGAAGGAATAATCCAAGAGCTAGGATAAAACGACTCGAGCTTCAACTGTGGCAGTTTCGTAGTTATAGTGAAAAGTCGGGTGCATTAGCTAGAAAGGCTAACGATTGAGGAAAAGACCATCCAATCCAAGGGGAGGGGCGCTTTGGTTGCTTGACCAGGCGCCACAAAAACGCAGAGTTGGCTGCAGTAGCAGGCTAATATAGTAATAATACCTGTGGGAGGAGCCGATTCGACACCAAAGCGCCACAGGTTTGGAAGCTGACCGTTGGATAGTTAGATTCCTCGAGTTTATCGGACGGCTGTAAGGCAAGGTTTCGATTTTTGAATTCACCTCTCTCTCTCCTCGATGGGCCCCGCAATCTGCCTTCACAGGTCAATCCCAGTCGCTTGTCAGCGTTCTGTTCTGGGAAGATTCTTATGTTAATGATTTTTTAATGTAAGTTATGTTTGAATTGATTTGTTATAAAAAAAATTGTGAGATTTTTTATGACTTGGTTCTCCAGTTGATTTTGTTTTGTATTCTAAAAAAAGATGATTTTATTTTGCCGTAACTATATGAATCAACATTTTTCATTACCAGAGAAAGCTGACCTTTTTTTCTAGTGCAGAATTGGAACTAAAGATGGTTGGAAAAATTTTACGGCCGTCATTAATCATTTTGAAGGCTATTGGAAAAGCAGGATGTGCAATTATTGGGCACCGAGTAGGAAGCCCATGAAGTAACATCTTACGACGAATAATCGGAATTTACAAAGGGACGACGACCGATTAAGTGTCGGCCTGTATTACTATCATTCAAATATTATTGAAAGATCTATCAGTTTTTTTTTTATCATAATAATCTATTAGATTTAGCTCTATTCAATAGTTCTTTTTTTTTTTTGGAAATCTATTCGATAGTTATAGTAAGGTGGAAACTGAACTAGTTTGTTTAGTAGGCCAAGGAAAACATCCTAAGGACAAGGCCCAGCCCAACTTTTATCATAAGAACGGGGCATGCACGTAATATAAAGACTGACAAGAATAAGATCTTCACAGGAGAGGAGGAAACAAACAAGGAGTAATTACATGGTAGACATCCAAGAGGGTCCATTTAATTTGCCATATATCAGTTTTTGTATAGTGATAAGTCTCTCAATAATATGGTGAACCAATGCTCCATGATTGGAACGTCTAAGAGGAGTCGAATTAACGGCCTAACAATTCCAATGTGACTAGAGCCTGCAAAATTCTCTACTGGGTCCGGGACGGAGTTAGCTAGTTCATCCATCAGAACAAAGAACTATGAGAGTCCGTACAGATGTGAGTTGAGCCGACCGCGATCAAACATCTTCGTCGCTTTCTTCGCTCCCACTTTGCTCTTCATGATGACACAGAGTCGTTTCAAACAGGACCTAACACCCTAATCCTGGTCAAAAGAGAAACGAGAGTCAATATTGTGAGGTGGCACGTGAGGCCGTCAACTGGTGTCCGTTACTTGGTACCTCTCAATGACGAACTTTCCCTCCTTATGCCTAAATGCCGTCCCTCTTGCAGCTAGCTGAGATGGGTGAATGCATCAGGCAAGGGGCGGGGAAAGTATTGATGACATGATAAAAAAAGAAATACGAGAATTGAAAAACAGAAACTTACAACTTTCCATCCCACGTGTGAGCCACAACGAACACAAGAGATTTCTACCACAACATGCCATCCATAGATGCATATCTGCTGTTTTTTCATTCCCACTGAGATGTTTACACTATCAGTTTGAGAAAAATACAAAGTGTTAGAAATAAGGTCTTCACATGCACATTATTGCAGACCCAACAGACTCAGAAGGATAACGAAAATTTTAACAGATGGTTGTCGATTAGGCAATATAGCCTCACATTTTTTCAACTTCATTGATCAGGGTAATTTAGCTTATTTGACCAAAAGAGTTCACTACTTTCTTCAAAAACCATCAACAACATCCGCTCTTCTTTCAATCCCACGGAGATGTTTAAACTATCGGTTTGAGAAGAATGCAGAATGTTAGAAATAAGGTCTTCAGATGCACATTATTGCAGACCAAACAGACTCAGCAGAATAACAAAGATGAGTAGATGGCAGTTGACTAGGCAATATAGCCTCATATTTTCGTCGACTTCATTTATCCGACCATCAAACAAGTTATGATGCGAAGCAAGTTGAATCCCACCTAGCTGCTGCATAATTATTGGCAAGCAATCCGTTGAATGTATTTGATGAGCATGACCGGACAACAAATGATACCTTAAGAGTATAGTGCAACGAAGCAATGGCTATATGCCATCAACTTGGGCTCAAATATTAATAGCAGTCCGGACACTTTTTCTCATCCGTGATCATCAAAAGATTCAAAGCGAAAAAGGGTCGGAAAGAGAACCAAGTCCCCAACCGAGGTAGAACACACACCCAAGACATATAAAACTTACACTCTATCAAAGAGATAACGCTTTCCGTTCTTGCAAGGAAATGTCTGCAAAACACACAAAAGGGAACACCAATCAGAACACCAAATTGCACACGGATTCGCCGATTCGCTAGCGTAAACAGACACAGAGGTGACAAGGAAACCCGAATCCGGAAGCGGATTTCAGCCGACGAGTGAATCAAAACCCAGTTCGCCACAATGTCATATTACATAACAGACTCTATTGTTCCAAGATTAGTCCCAAGAAAACGATGTTTCTTACTTGGTAAAGGAAATCATTTAAGCGAGCGAGAGGCGTGAGACAGTGCTTGCAGACGTAGACGTTGTTGTCTTCCGGTTCCAAGTCGACGGTGAAAAGCCTCCCCATCCCCCTGCGATTTCGAGAAAACCCAAAGAATCAATCATTCACGTAGCGGTAAAATTGGTAACTTTCGAAATTTAACCATTATCGCCATCAAGAAAGAAGAAAAATGTGACCGATTTCTCTCGTACCGGTTCCAAGTTGCTTACTTGCTTCTTTTTACTCAAGAACGAGGTTAGCGGCGGCGAATTGTTTAGAATTTCTGTGGATTTAGAAAAAAAAATGGAAGATCCCAAGTCAATCCTTTGCCCTAAAGGTGGCGCGGAGAAAATGTTGAGATTAATTAGCGGTCCCTTTGTTTAGAAACATAAAAATATTTGGTCTAAAAAAGACTCATGGTCAAAGTCAAAATTCATTTACCAACTGTTACTCATAAAAACAGCACAAATTATTTACTCATTTGGTTAACTACTTTAATTCGAATTGATATCCAAATAATTAATATTGTTGTGTACTCAAATGAATCAAACAAAATATCTAATTAACTGATTTACCAATTAATTTTCACTCGTGGTAGGTTATCACCATGTAAATGTTTCTACAATATTAATTCTATACATTAACAAACTAAATTACCAATTATAAACTATCATAGCTAGATAATTTTTACCACAATCATTAAAACAGATTGGTAGTAAAGATTACAGATCATTTTCTTATTCAGTTACTTGGTGTATTCCTACAAGTAAGAAATAGATGGACGGACATTCTTGAATCAAACTTCTTAAATAGTCATCCGATTTGTACATAAATACACAATTGAGCAACATAAACCCCGTTAAAACAATGGGGAAACTCAGTATTCACCTCGACCTCGACCTGTTTAATTTTGGCAACTTGAAATTCTGTTATTTTCCATGTAGCATCTGGAAACTAACAATTTTTTTGTCAAGCGACTTGATCAATGATACATTAAGCTCCATTTGTTCGTCAGAATGTTTTTGTATAGTGATAAATCTCTCAATATATATGGTGAACCAGTGCTCCATAATTGGTTCATCTAATGGAGGCGAATTAATGGCCTAACAATTCGAATATGACTAGAGCCTGCAAAATTCTCTTAACAGGGACAGCGTTAGCTAGTTCAACCAATGCTCTAAAATTGGAATGTCTAGGGGAGGCGATTAATGGCCTAACAATATCTAATGTGACTAGAGCCTGCAAAATTCTCTACCGGGACAGAGTTAGCTAGTTCATCAAAAGAACAAAAAACTAGGAGAGGCTGCACATTTGAAAAGGCGTGTGAGTTGAGCCGACCACGATCAAACATCTTCGTCGCTTTCTTTGCTCCCACTTTGCTCTCCATGATGACACACAGAGTCGTTTCAATCAGGACCTACCACCCTAATACTGGTCAAAAGAGAAACGAGAGTCAATATTGTGGGTGTGGGGTGGCACGTGAGGCCGTCAACCGGTGTCCGTTACTTGGTACCTGTCAAGGATGAACTTGCCCTCCTTATACGTCAGTGCCGTCCCTATTGCAGCTAGCTGAGATGGGTGAATGCATCAAAAGACCGGGAAAGTATTGATGCCATGATACGAAAAGAAATACGAGAATTGAAAGACAGAAACTTACAATTTCCCATCCCACGAGTGAGCCACAACGAACACAAAAGATATCTACCACAGCATGCCATTGATTTACCAACATCTGCTGTGCTTTCATTCCCACGGAGATGTTTACACTATCAGGTTGAGTAGAATGCAGAATGTTAGAAATAAGGTCTTCACATGCACATTATTGCAGACCAAACAGACTCAGCAGAATAATAGGCATATAGCCTCAGATTTCGTCGATTTCATTTATCCGACCATCAAACAAGTTATGATGCGAAGCAAGTTAAATGTATTTGATGAGCATGACCGGACAACAAATGATACTGAAGAGTCTAGTGCAATGAAGAAATGGCAATAATATAAGCTATATGCCATCACCTTGAGCTCAAATATCAATAACACTCCGGACAATTTGTATCATCCGTGATCATCAAAATATTCAAAGTGTAAAAGGGTCGGGAAGAGAACCAAATCCCCAACTGAGGTAGAATATACACCCAAGACATATGAAACTTACACTTTATCAAAGACATAACCCTTTCCGTTGCTGCAAGGAAATGTCTGCAAAACACACAAGGGAACACCAATCAGAACACCAAATTGAACAGGATTCGCCGATTCGCTAGCGTAAACAGACGCAGAGGTGACAAAGAAACCCGAATCCATGAGCGGGTTTCAGCCTCCAAAACACCCGACGAGTGACTCAAAACCCAGTTCGCCACAATGTCACATTACATAACAGACTCTATTGTTTCACCAATTGCATCTAAACGGCAGTTCACAATCTATTCCAAGATTAGTCCCAAGAAAACGATGTGGGGTGGATTTTTCTTACTTCGTAAAGGAAATCATCGTAGAGAGCGAGAGGCGTGAGACAGTGCTTGCAGACGTAGACGTTGCCTTCCGGTTCCAGGTCGACGGTAAAAAGCCTCCCCATTCCCCTGCGATTTCAAGAAAAACCTGAACAAGGAAGGAAAGAAAGAATCATTCACGTGGCGGTAAAATGGTAACTTCCGAAGTTTAACCATTATCGCCGTCAAGAAAGAAAAAATGTCACAGTTTTCTCTCGTACCCAGCAAGTTGTTTACAACTTCTTCTTTTCCGGGAATTGTGGCTGACTTGCTTCTTTTTACTCGAGAACGACGAATTTGTGAATTTAGAAGAAAAAAAAATGGAAGATCCCAAGTCAATCCTCTGCGCTATGCGGTCTATTTATTAGCGATTGAGGAAGGTGGCGCGGAGCAAATGTTGAGATTAATTAGCGTTCAATTTATTTATAAACATAAAATATTGATTTGTTTATACTTTTGGATTATACATAAATATATTGGTATTTTAAAGTTGAGCTGATTTGTTGTCTAAAAATACTCATGGTCAAAGTGAAAATTCATTTACCAATTGCTACACATAAAATAGTGCCAATCATTTATTCACTTAATTGACTCATTTAATTTGAATTAATATCTAAATATTTAATATTGTTGTGTACTCAAATAAATCAAATCTAATATCTAGTTTACTGCTTCACCAATTAATTTTCACTCGTTGTAGGTTACTATTATCTAAAAATTACTATAATATTACTTTTATACATTAACAAACTGAATTACCAATAAAAAAAACTGCCATGAACTAGAAAATTTGTTACCATAATAATTAAAAAAGATTGGTAGTAAAGATTACAGATCATTTTCTAATTCAGTTACTTGGCGTATTCCTAGAAGTAAGAAATAGATGGACGGGGACATTATTCTTGAATCAAACTTCTTAAATAGTCGTCCGACCTCGACCTGTTAATTTTGACAACGTGAAATTCTGTTATTTTCCATGTAGCATCTGGAAACTAACAATTTTTTTGTCAAGCGACTTGATCAATTATACATTAAGCTCCATTTGTTCGTCAGAATATTTTTGTTTTTCCAGCTGTTTTATAGAAAACTGTTTCCCACTCTAATTAATTAAGACAGCAACACCAATCCTGCGAAGTGAAACGTTATAATTTTTACAAGATAACATTGGACGTACACAACAGTAGAAGAGCCAGCCGAGAGCAATACATCCTCTTAGTAGTTAAGAAAAAGAGCCAGTCTCTCTCTATTCAAGAGGAGAAGGAGTCGATAATGGTGGTATGAAGAGGGTCACTCAAGTGGGTGGCCCAGTTGTTGAGTGGTCCCTTTCCGGTGACGGCGGCCTGAACTGCGAACCCGAGGAATCCGACCATGGCAAGGCGGGCGTGCTTGATCTCGGCGAGTTGGAGGATTTCCTTCTTCTCTGGGTCGGATGCGAGCCCCAACGGGTCGAAGAACTGGCCTCCCGGGTACAGCCTCTTCTCCGGGTCCAGCTCGCTGTTCCTCTGGAATTCAATGTACCCGATCACCAGGACCTCGATCCATATCAGGGTGGTCAGCGAGAATGGGAGTGGCTGTCCGAGGTACGACGAACCTTCGATCAACTCGACCTGATACCATCATAATCATCGAAAATGTGGTATATCAAATGCGAGATGGATGAACTTTGTTTTGTATTGACCCGAATTCGAGCTACTCTAATATACTATCAGAGCAATCAACAAGACCATAAAAGACTGTAACTCTCTATTTTAGTAATAATATATGATTAATAATAATATATGATTAATACATATTCGAGTTTAATATAGCGATCAACACGAAGGTCAATGTACCTTTCCGGCGTCTTGCCAGGTGATGCCGGTAACGGCTTCAACGGTAAGGGCACCGAGGGTAGCGAGCATGGCCCACCGGCCGTGGATGAGCTCGCACTCCCTGAACCGCTGGAGGCCAAACACCTCGCTGTATGGCTGGAAGGGGGTGGACTTGACGTCGGCAAGCTCGGTCCTTGTCCCGATGACGCCCCCGAACTCGTTCTTGGCGAGATTCTGGTCCAGCGAGTCCAGCTCGAACTGCAGGTACTCCGCGGGCTTCCCCAGCCCAAACGGGTCGAACCCATAGTCGCCGACCAAGCTCCCGTCCAGATACTCCGGCGCCTTCGCCCCCGGGTACCACAGTGGCCTGTCGTTGGTCGGCTTGAACGACTTCTTCGCCGGCGCCTTCTTCTTCCCGAACCCGAATCGGGCCTGGACTTGGACCACCCTGCTGGGATACCTGTGGCCATAATTGTCGGATCATTGACTAATACATGTCGGAACACTCATAATTTTGTTCGAGTTTTTATATCCGACTAAAAATCATAAGTTGATGTAAATTTTGAACTGTTATAAACTAGTCCACGACGTCGTCCCAAGGCGGTATTGGTCGTTATGCGACGAGTACCTCGGCGTGCGGGTTGCGGTGATGGATGACGTGGCGGCGGCAGTAGCGGCGGAGGCGGCCATCGTAGGCTTAGAGTGGGTTTTAGTTGTGCTCTTTCGTTTTGAAAGAGAGCTTGTGTATGTCGCCTATGGAAGCTCTTTGATTGGGTTATAGTTGAGGAAGTGGAGCGAAGTTGGGTTAGGGGACGGGTAATCTGATTTGGGACGATGTGGACCGTTGGATATCCATCTGACGGATGTGAAGGGGTCACGCCTTATCTATGTGTTATCGGGATGTGGGGCCCAAATGCTGAGTCATCCTCGCTCTTGCTTTGTTTTGTGGTTGATGTTTGTTGATGTGGGAAAATGAAAATCTGAGGAGATGGTGTTTTAAGGATTGTGGTTGGGTGGGGTTGGATAAGTCTCTCTCTTCCAGGGAGGGATAATTATATTAACCCACGGTGAGAAAGTGTTGGAAAATTTTGGTTCGGTTTCGGATTAGTCCGAAATTTGTTTGATTTTAGAAGATTCAAGTATGTTTATACTCTTATATTAAAAATGGAACTCGTATTAATCCATTCCCCGTGCCATAGAATCAGATTCAGAAGATAGGACTAGTAAATGATCGAATTACTATGTACGGGAATAGTTGACATGATTTACCTTTTACTATACACCGTTTTAAAGCAAAACGGCCCAAATGAGGCCCGCAGTGAGAACGTATAGATAAGCCCAAAAGAGAGATATTTACGAGGGTTTTAAAAAACGATCCGGAGGTGGACCCGGATTTTGGTCCGACCTCCGGGTCAGTCGGCCCGTCCAGCCCACAGTCAATTGGACCGGATTTTTTTTGAAATATATATATGTAAATAAGTAAATAATTTATATAATAACCTAATATATTAAAAACTAACATCTAAAAATACCAATTTTAAAAAATATACCAAATAAAGTATTCAAATTAACGGATAATCTCGAATCAAATATAAAATTATGTAAAAAATTAGTATTTTTCGGTCGAACTGTCCGGCTAGACCGGATTTTTTGGGCAAAACGTCTGGCCAGCCCAGATTTTGGGCAGTTCACTCGGTGGGCGTTTTTTTGCATAAACGCGAAACAGGTTTGGGTCAATTTGGTGGTCTGACCGGTCCGCTTGCTGGTCGAGCCACATTTTTTAAAACCCTGATATTTTACTTATTTAGGCGAAAAGAAAAAGAGGAGATATATAGGTGAGGTCATTGGATTCACAGTGAAATTTTAATTTTAAACAACATGTTATAAATAGATGATTGTGTTGATATATTTTATTTTTTAATATTGATATATTTTGTATATAACATTCACACATTTTGTATGTTCACACATTTTGTATGTTAACTTTCACATGTGTAAACATTTTAAAATTTCAGGTGAAAAAAAATTGAAAATGATTTGTGCTTTCTTTCATGCGGACTTTCATTCACTATAGGACTCGGGGATCTCTATCTTGGTGAATAAACTCTTCCTACGAACTAATATAACTATTTAAATTTTTTTCTCTTCTCAAAATAATATGTTAGTCTAAATATATAAACTAAGTCAATTAGATGTTGAGTCAAATTCTGATTAACGTGTTTGAACTAGTATAATTAAGTATCACAAAAACTGACGAAAGGGTTTTATTTGGCCTAAATTTGAGTATATGTTGATAATTAGACTTTACGAACTTCTAATAATATATAATTTGATACAAGAGTTTTTCTTGCTTTTCGACTTTGTTCATTGGGCCGGGCCTATCAAGTAAATTTAAATCCGGCCCACGACCCAACTCTGACATAGCAAAGCTATTGCGGCAGGCTAATAAAAGTCGAAAACCCAGGTTCCAAAACTATCACGAAGGGGGGCAGTTCCGTCAATTCAGGACCAAAAAACAAGGTTCGGTCGTACATTTTCCTCTTTCTTTCCGTTGTTGGAATACAAAGCAGCTTCAAGTTCAATATACCAGTGTTGTGTTGTGTTGTCTTGTCTTTGCCCCTCTTTTGTTCTTTTCTCAACTCCCAGTTTTCCCCGAGGAGAAGAGGAATCGCTCCTTCGCGTGTCCTTCCTTCAGGTACAAAATCTCTCTCTCTCTCTCTCTCTCTCTCTCTCTCTTCTTCTTCTCTTTAATTTCCTTTTATTTTTTTTCTCTACTCTCTCTCTCTCTCTCTCTCTCTCTCTCTCTCTCTCCTTCTATTTCACTTCGCTTCTTGTGTTTCTTCCAGGGCATAGTTGAGTTAATTAAACCGGGAATAGTTCAGCTGGTCGCTTTTATTTTTGCAAGTTTTTTTTTCCTCTTCTATTTTTCATCTGTAACATAAACTCTAACCCGAAACCCTAGATTTTGGATTTTACTGTGAATTTTTTGTCCGGTGCTTAATGATAGAAAGTTACACTCACCATAATTTTTGTGCTGGTTTCTCCAAGTTTGGTAGAGAATAATTAGGTGCGTGAGACAACTCTCTCTCTCTCTCTAAGGAACTCGGCAAAGTAGCTGCGTCTCGTGTTTGAATTAGTCTGCTGGATGTTGTAATTGGTGGTTTGACTTGGTTCTAATGGCGGTATGATAATTTAATGGGATGTAGCTGGCTGGAGTGATGAGGAATGCCAAGGGTAAAGGGGCCGAACGGGTCAACGAAGCTTCAAACCCGGTCGACGACAGGTTAGTCTTGCGTGGAATTTTTTCGCGTCTGCTCGAGAGGGTGTTGTGCTGCAAATGTGCACGCCAGCAGTGTTCTGTTTTTGTTTTGAGTTGAGGGGGGATTGCCTATCATGTGTAATCTACTGAGTTCTGAAACACCGATTTTGTCTCTTGTTTTTGCAGAAAGGTAGGAAAGAGAAAGGCTGCTGGTGCAGATGTGAAAGCCATCAAGCGCAAGGCTAAGAAGGAGAAGAAAGCAAAGAAGGACCCTAATAAGCCCAAGAGGCCTGCTAGTGCCTTCTTTGTGTTCCTGTGTGTATCTCGACAGATGATTTATATTCGGACGTGTTTCCAGTGATGAGATATGGTCTTTTGATTCGGTTGTTTCTTTTTCTTTTTTCAGGGAGGAGTTTAGGAAGACCTTCAAGAAGGATAACCCTGACGTGAAGGCTGTATCTGCGGTGAGCTATTAGTTACAAGTGACATACCGTTTAAATTCCACGGAATGACGATAATTGCGATATTTTGTTGATTACCAGGTCGGCAGAGCTGCAGGGGAGATGTGGAAATCAATGACTCCTGATGTAAGTTTTTCGCGAAATTCCCCTCCTGTTAGTTTGATGTTTTCCTTTGGTAGACCTGCAATAGGAGACTCGACAACGTAGTATTATTCTGTCAAAAAATAGCTCAGATATAGGAGATCGAGGTTAGTTAGTCGAACTTGTTGACATTGTTATGTGATAACCCTGAATCCTTCTATTTGGCTTGGCAGGAAAAGGCCCCATATCAAGCCAAAGCTGATGCAAATAAAGAAAAGTATGTTTCACTCATGGATGACTACACTAAGAAGCAGGTGGATCTTGGCGCTCCTCTTCCCCACTATTGAATTACCCTTAGATTTTGTTGTTGTTTGTCAATACGCTTTATATTTGCAGAAAACACCGCATGACGGTGAGGACGAGCAGCCGGCCAGGTCGAAGCCTAGAGTGGTTGATGAGGATGACGAGGTTTGCACTTTTTCTGCTCTCTATATCTTATAAGTTGCAGCATCATCACTGAAGTGAGATAGAATCAGCTTCATATTCTCGGTTCTCGTCATTGGTTTGGGCTCTCCCGTTCCAAAAGCTCTGAAGGTGGGCTTCTGTTTTTTAGTTCTTAGAGGATACAGACTTCACGAAAACAAAGTTGAATTCTCTCTTGTTTCTGAAATGCTCACATAATAGCCCGAAAGGCTAGATCTTTTGACACGGCTCTAGTCTCCGAGGAAAGAAGTGTAATTGGATCAACTTGACGACCTGGAGTTTTTCATTATCTTAGATCTTTTCTCAGCAGAGAGTAGCATTATCCTCACATTCACTCTTCAATGTTGGAGCTAATTGTGTCAAAATATTATTGTAGGACGGGGAAGACGAAGAAGATGAGGACGGCGGAGGGGGCAATGAAGAAGATGAAGAAGACGAGGAGGAGGAGGAAGACGACGACTAGAAGCCGGAGTTCACACTGTAGCAGTTCGGTGATTTGGGTACTCACAAGGATGTAGAATAGATTGTAATAGATTCAGCAAGATTTTTTCCGGTGTAGATTTCGGTTAATCTTCTGCAACACTGGGAAAACAGGCTAGAGAGGAGGGGGATTCATAGATTGCTGCCCCATCCTGATCTTGATTCCATCTAGTAGCAGAAAAAGAGTAGTTGCCTGTGGCTGACCTTGTTTTCAACTGGCTTTCATCATTAGCTGCTCTCTTTTTATTGTCATAATTTTCTCAAACACCTAAATTATGTTAATCCAGTTTCATTTTAACTTGTTTTTCTTTCATTGTATACTTTTTTTTAGGGGTTCTTTCTTTCTTTGTATACTCAGTAAAACGTGAAAGTCTTTCTATTTATAAAAAAAACTTCACTTTTTTAGAAAACAATTTGAAATAGCTCTACAGAGAAGAAAGATACGAACAGAAAATCTATTTAACTTTTCGCCTTTTCGTACTTGGGGGATCTGGGCCGTTAAATCTCGGTAGTCTCATTCGAATAGGTTTATCCTACATTAGCAAAAGGAAAGCCCTTACAAACTTTTTAGTACTTCAATCTGATTTCCTAGTTTTATAAATGTGAAAAATCTGTCTACTTATTGTCTCCGAAATTTGAGTTTGCTATATAGATTCTGACATCTTTAACTTAGTAATTAGTTTTTTTTGTCTGTAATGAAATTATTAGTTAGTGATTTCAACCATCTCTCCAACCTCAGGAAAAGAAAATATTGGCTCTGAATTTGAATGAATAATATTAGAGCCCAGGGTCCAGACAACAAGGCATTCTAAAGACAACCCATTGATATCTACAGTTCTAACATGTGTGTCCCTGAGAAAGATAGGACAACAAAAGGACAAAGCAATCAACCCTGTATTCTGTACAAACTAGCCCAAGTTATGAACGGCAAGTTTCTTCATTGGTAACGGGGATCGTAGGAGACGAACCTCGGATCGGGGACGATGAGAGGCAGCTTGTCTATGTATATGAACAATCTCTTCAAATTCTCCCTGATGATCGAGGAAAGGTCCACAACGTCGTTGCCACTGGTGTAGATCCAGAGGTCGCCCGAATTGACCCTCTTCAGACTGTCCCGGCAGAATGGACATGATTGAGAGCGTGCACGCCTAGGAAAGAAGAAGGGGGACAACAATGGAGAAAGGTCTCTTAAACGCTAAAGTCTCAAATTTTTCTCCTCCTATACTCAATAAAGACTAGACTTAAAGATTGGTACTTGCAAAGTGGAATCATTAGGTGTGTATAACTGCCTTACCAGTTCCGGTAGCATTTCAAACACATCGAGTGGTTGCATTTAGGCAAAACAACCTTGGTATTGATCTCTAGGCAAATTCCACATTCTTCTTCTCTCTCGAGATCAATTTCTGAGATCTTCCCTTTTTCACTCTCGCTTTTCTTCTTGTATTTGGCACATATTTCTCTCTGTTTCCTCTCATCTACATCAGTCATTCCTTGCTGAAGTTGTAAGAGAGAGGGAAATATTACCGCTGTCATGAACAGATCAATACTGATCAAACAGGTCACAAAGAAATCTTAAAACTCAAACCAAACGACGCAGCTTGAAATTCAACTCACCATAAAATTCCCTCAAACTTGCTTTTCTCTCATGAATAGACATGGTTGTCTTCCCATTTTCGTAAGCCTGTGACAACCCAATCATCATTAGTACCAGTAAAAACCAACGGAACAAAGCCTGCTTTCCTCTTCGCAACCAATAAACAGTTGAAATCAATCGAGGCAGAAGCCGAAGATGTATAACAAGGAGATGACAACAAACACACCACCTTGTATATGAGGATTCTAAGCAACCCCAATGCACCAGCAAGATTACAATCGGTCCATTGAACAAGAAACAGGAAAAATGGGGCTGCAGGACTATAAGACAATCTCATCTGAAGGCAGGCCCCGTCATACTCTCCCGGGTAATCAGATGCCCTGTTCCACCACAGAATTCATGCCTTAATTAAGAACCAAACTCATAAAACAAATACCGGCAAGCACGGAGATCAACTGGCACAAAATAATCAGGACAACCCAGAATCCGAACTCAAACCTTGTGCACAACCGGTCCCCACATCAAATGTCCAAGAGAACACCAAGATTCCACCAACTTGGAAACTTGCACCTAAGAGGCATCAATAATGTAGATGGGCCAACTGGGAATTTGTTTATTTGCTCATTATATCCATCCAACTCAATTATTTGTTAATTTTATAATCCCATATTATGATCCAACATGAATGCTGGTAGACCCCAGAACATCAAATACCTCCATATCAAAGACTCAATTGTGTCTCAACCTCCAAGGCATATAACTTGCTGGGAATTTGTTGGATTAAAAAATATATAACATGCTTTAAGCTTGCCTAGTTTAGCTTAGGACGAGAATTAAAGTACAAGTGAGATGACGAAAAATCTTATCCGAAAGGAGAAATCTTGCAATCCGTAAGAGAAATATCACCGACACTCTAAGTCAGATAGAGACGGCTAATCCACTTACCCAACAAATATTAACTTAAAACTTGGGTAAAAAGAGCAACTTCAAAGAATTATGATCAACAACAACATAAACTATTAAAAAGACAGCAACTTCAAAGAATTATGATCAACAACATAAAATATAAAGGATGGAACTTTATTCGTTTTCTAAAAAAACCCAACTGAAACAGATAAAACAGGATTATTACATGTTAAAATCTACAAGAATCGGACTTGGGAGTGAAAAAAAGAGAGAATTAAGAAGAGAGACGAAAGAGATTATTATTACAGGGTATTGGCGAACTGGATATCAGCTTCAAGAGCCTTAAGCGAATCCTTAAAAGACTTCCTCATCTCCTCCTTTCTCTTCTTCTTCTTTTTCTTACAAGACAGAACCTTTAAACCACAGAGCTTAGAATTCCCAGAAACAAAAACCCATCGACCCAGAAAAAATTTAGGAAGCTCCGAGGTGAAGAAGAGAGAGGCAGTAATTAAGGAGAGGAGAAAAATGGTAAAAGCAAAGAGAGAAGGTAGAACATAGAAGAAGGGAGTGGGGGTTGTGGTGGGGTTGGGTTGGGTTTTTTTTCCTATTTAGTCCAAAGGAGAATATTTCGCTTGGATCACACGTAATCATAATTATCTACTGCATCATACATTAATTAATCACTCGTAGGTCTTTAGGGGATATATGTTTTCTTCTTCTTTGTTCCCCCTCTCTCTCCCTTTCTTTTATTAAGCTGATTTTAATTTAGTCTAATATAGCTTATACTTGAAATAAGGAGGGTCCGGGTAATTTTTATCATGTATTTTTTATATTAAAAATTTGTGTTTTTTAGGTAAATTTGTACACTAAATATATAAAACCTTCTCTAAATTCGAATCATAAAATTTTGTTAGCCTTCTACTTTTTATAGAGCCAAATAATATTAATTTGAGTTAATTATTATTTCTCTACGTCAACAATTTTTTTTCCGAGTGATTAATACTTTTGAAATACTTCTTTCTCTCGCCTACGTTTGACTACGTAAGTATTTGTTGCGGGTTTAGTGGCGGTAAAATGAGAAGGTGAGGTTAATAAGATTATAGTTTGTGACTTACATATTTTTAATACATATAACTAACTATTTTCAACCCCTTTATCATTCCGGTATTTAGTTTTGAATAGATATTTTTTACTTGTAAAAAGATATTTGTAACCGAATTCTGTTTATCCTTTTAACAATTCAGTCTAGACTTTAGAAGTGTTTTGATTTAGTATATAAATATTAAATTGAATAGAAATTTTTTTCATCATTTAATCAAAATTATTCAATTCTTTATGAGAAATAAAACTATCAAAATCGAGTTATAGAATAATAATAGCTTATTAAAAAAAAAATTGGTTATATTTCATTTTAAATTATATATTTTTCAATTTTAAATTTGTAATGCTCTGTAGTGATCTGAACGAATATTTCTAAACCACACGGTACTAATAAAAATACTGCTCGACCACCATTTATAATGTATGATCTGATGGACAAATTCCATAGATAATGCAAGTCTTTTCTATCGCACTAAATACTCATGACACAATTTAAAACACATCTATAAGAATCATAACATTTCACATGTTTTGTTCCACATGCACGACTTGAAATAAGTTATTGAGAATTTATCTATTATAAAATTATCATAGATCAATTACATATAACTGAGCTCTTTTGTCGGAAATAAAATTCACCTTTGGAATATAGTACAAACCAAATCCACGCGGTAGGAAAACGAAGCTATCCGCTCCCTCTTCCGTCTTCATTTACACGAGTAAGGCGGGGGAAGTATCTTTGGAGACGTGGCAATTATGCATGATCTAAACCCCATCCAGCCGTTAATATTAGGAGGCCCTACCTGGGGAGTAGTTGTTGTTAATCATATTGTCACCGACGTCTGAGTAATAATTAATAATGATATAATTTCATTAATACTTGAAACCAAACTTATATTTTTCTATTGTAGATAAGAGGGGCTTTCGTTAAATTCGGCTTTTTTGTCAGTCGTGTTGACATGTGGCCGATTTTAAATATAATTTATGTTGATTGTAATTGGCAAATGGGCACGTATGGACAAAGCTTAATCACACTCGACAGATAAAGAAACATATCCAATAATTTTCGTCCTGTCCCCTACGGTACACCCTTTTTTTATGTGACCATAACCTTGTCCCTTCTAATCTAAACATAAACATTATCATTCCAAGTTAGATTTTCACCGATTTGTTGATATCATTGGAGCACGTAGTTAATTCACTGAAAATATAATTAGAGTTCCAAATGACATATATAAATCCGAATTTATCTTTGAATGAATCAATAATAACCATGTTTTCTGAAATTCGTTGAGATTCGAAATATATTCACCCCTAAGTGAACATAAATAGAATCATATTTGAATTCATTATAAATTCAATTCAAATTTAAAACCACTCATACCAAACTTAATTCATTTTATAGAAATCCAATACAATTCAATTTCAACCAAATTTAATCTGTGATCACCACACTACCCTCGTCAATATCATTTTCTTCAAAACGGGCTCGTTTGTATTTGGGAATTAGTTTTGAAGAAACACTTTCTGTACGTTCGAATCGATAATTATGGTTCATTGATTGCTACTTAGCTACAATTTTGGTTTTCCATTTAGATACACCAGACGACACATATACCCCTCACAAAGATCATGATGTTTTACGATAGCAACGGCGGTGCCGTTTCATCATACAAGCCACGTAGGTGTACCCATGATATTAATCACAATGAAGATCAATAATCAAGAAAAATAAAGGGCAAAAAAGCCGCAACTTTCGCAGTTCTATCTTTGTATTAATTGAAACAAGAGAGAGAGAGAGAGAGAGAGAGAGAGAGAGAGCGAGCGAGCTTGTTTGCGATTAACACAAAAGCGAGAGAGGATCCTTGCCCTCGGAAAAATAGGATCAAGTTCCCTACCTCGTTCCTCTCGTTACGAATGGGATCAACTTTATCAAAGATTTATAGGGTACGTATATTATAATTTGCGATCAAATGTTTGTTAAATCAATGTTTACAGAGAAAATTAGGTTAACCCCTCGAATTACTTTATCGAAGAGAAATCATAGGACGGCGGATTAAAGAATCCGGTGATAGCGACAAGTCAACCTCTTGCCAAGAAGAGAACGAGCGGTAAGTGGCCAATGGGTAGGAGTTAGGACTAAAAGGGTCACTGGGAGCCAATCACTTCTCGTCTCGAGACACTTCGATCGTCCATTTAGAGAAAAGATCGTCACGTTCTTTGAGCATGAAGGGTTTCTTAATCGTATGATTGTAACTTCATCCAATTTTGATTCGGAAGTGACAAAAAAAAAAGGCAACAATCATTGAAACAACAGACTTGCCTACTACAGAAATCAGATGGATGGTTACCTGAAACGTGGATTAACCTGTAAGAAGAATATGGAACGAGTAAAAGAAAATGCTCATGCTCCATCTCAAACGGACGAACTTCCCTGCAACCATGGCATCTGCAGCTCACACAGCTTTCCGCCTTAGCTTCCACAGAGTTTGTTAGAATATTCCGCAGCAACGTGCAAGTTTAAACCAACAGAGCTTCGCTCTGGTCCCCGATCTCGATGCTTCCTAGTCCAAGAACCAGACGAGATCTGAAATTTGAAAATCAGTGAGCATCTAGCTCATCGATACAAATTCCCTTGGGCAGCTTAATATTTATCTGATTAGTGTTCCATCCGACTGATTGTAATTGCTCAATAAAATCTTCGAATCTCAGTTCCATCTCTTTCAGACTATGTGCAAGCAAGTCACATGAAAATAGAGTGCTTTCCCAGTGCTCGTGTAGCCAATAAGTCTGCCAAATACTTCTCAAGATTGACATACTTGTAGCTCCCACCTGAAAACAAAGTGATAGATTATATTCTTTAGGACGAGGGGCAAGTCGTCAATCTGATGTTACTTAAATGTCTGCGACCTCTGGGTGTACCTTGAAAGAAACGAAGACCTCAAAATCTCTCTTTTGCCGGTCCAACACGAGAATGTATTTCTCCTTTGCATACAATTGGAGAAGCTGCTTTAACTGTTCAGAATTAGAAGGGAAACAAGCATCAGGCAGGAGACATGTAAGCCAGTGTCAACACAACGGACACATAGGCCTATTTCAAGGCATCAACAAAGCCCCGGGTTAAAAGAGATTGAATAGGAAAATACATACCTCAGCGACAGATTTCGAACTATCAACCATATCTTCTAGGGGCACACCATAAGTAATTCGTGGTTTGGTAAATGTTTCCCAAGAAAAAATATTTTCATCTCTATTGCAATCGGCGCTTCCTGGAAAAAAGGGCATTTGACCATTAAAAACATATCAAAGAATAAATCTGCACTACTCTATCTTTGTCTCCAACTTTCTAAACCATCCTCGATGTAGCAGGTAGTTCCTGGGAGAAGCAAGCTGATATACCTTGAACAACAGAATGTTTAACATGTGCTTTGACCAGCATACGAGCACGCTTCATATTTATCTAGAACAAATCAATGATAATCTGTTACACAACTTTTATAATTACAAAAAAATTCTGGCAATGTACTCATTCTGAAATAATAAACACTTCGATAATTTCACCCAGTGAGATGACTGGAAACGATTGAGAGAAGTGGGTGGGAGCAAAACAATTACATTCTTACTGTGTCAAATTGTAGAACTGACAGTGACTGATATCGTAACCAAAGGTGGATAAGCCGTGTGCTCATCCATGTTAAGGACAATGCCTGGTACGACTTCACAAGACCGCTATCCTGCACTTACGCTTAGAATTGGAATTCAATTCATCAAACTGAGAAGCTGCCGCTTGTGACTTTCTAACATACCAGGATCAGGATCCCCAGGGCAAGCCCAACCAACTGAGCAGATACTTCCCAGACTTCCTCCTAACGAAACAATGGACAAATGAAAACCACATAGCATTTGTGTCAAAGACAAGAAATTACTGTCTCTATTAGCAAGAAGGATACGGAACCAATCCTAAAGTGGACCTTGTCTAGGAACTCTGACGAAGAGAACCTAAAGAATAACCATCGATAGGTATCTCCCATACTTCAGTTGGGGAAAACGATATCATCCGGAGTTTCTGTCCGCAAATCAGATTAGAACAGCATGTCCAAATAATGTTCTTCGCCAATGACAGCACTATTTCTAAGGGTCAAATTCCCCGGTTTCCCCTGTTTACTTATTTCTAAAGGTGGTAGATCAGGGTTGATGCAAAATATTAACAAAAATATTGATAAGTTATGAAGCTGAGCTAGTAGGTTTACCTTTGCAGACACCTCTCCCAGATTTCCTGAGATTGCAAAATGATTTTGAATCACTCGTGAGGATGGGTCTTTAAGTCCTCTTGCCACTGCCTGTTGAATGATGTTTGCAAGTGCATGAACAAAATAGGCAACTATAGAATGAATCATGAATGTAGTAGATGAATAAGGGACATCCAATAATGCTTCGCATGAGAGTGCATGATTTCCGGGAAGAAATATCATGGTCTTCGGTAATATAACGAATGACACAGCGATTATAATTCCTAGCTCTTCTTCGTGTGTATGAATTTTCAAGCGTACAAAACATCACAGGATTCTCATATCATTGAAACATGAACCTCTTTTTGCCAATTATGCACAAGTTGTCATGCCCATACCAAAATCTATCCATCAATAGTGGGAACATCACAAAAAAATTCATGGACAGCTAATATCTCCAAGAACAGGATGTTCATACATGAACCTCTTTTTGCCAGTTGTGCACAATTTGTCATGCCCATAGCCCCATACCAAAATCTATCCATCAATAGTTGGAACATCACAATGAAATTCATGGACAACCAATATCTCCAAGAACAGGATCTTCATGTGGCAATATTGACTAATTACCTTTGTGAGATTTCCTAGAGAAGCCAGAGGTAGGAAATACCCAGGATAGACTTGGGTCGTCAGATCAAAGATGCTGTTCCATGCAACCGAAAAGAAGAGTGAGAACTTCAGATGCCACTCCCTGTCCCTAAAGCCCAAACCAAGTTCATCCATACCTTCCTGCACTACCAATGAGGTCCGCATACATGCGCCATTGCTTGGGATCGTCATCAAAGAGATTGCCAAACCTCCCACCTGGACCAACAACAAAATAATTGAATTCACTGAATATACCATTGAGCATCCTCTTTTTATCATACCAAAGAGAGCTTCCATTGATACAAACCAATAAACAAGCGCCCTACAGCTCCAATCCCGTCCTTTGACACCCATCTGCAGGCAAAAGCATGTGACACAAACAAATGGGTAATCGTATGGAGCATCCCAACCAATCAGAACTAACCTGACATACGAACACA
>SOPF01028666.1:0-26652 GCA_012979155.1 Hypericum perforatum
GGTTATATATTTTATGCCAAATTTTGGTATTTTTGGTAATTCCAAAGAATACTAAAATATTTTTTTGATATTCGATAAAATATGTAAATAATTTCAGTTTGAGATTGATATTGATATTTAATTTTTTAAGATTTCAGTATTTGGTACATTGAGTATTCGATATTTCAATTCAGTATATATCAAATCGCTATTTTGCACCAAGGTTGGTGGGCCAACTTTGCAAGATACGTTGTTAGAAGTTAGAACAGAGTGGTCATTTTTATAGGCCGCCAAAATGGGCTCTCGCCCGTTGTGGCATATTTTGATTAATGGACAATTTCCCAAATTACTCCATGTAGTTTCCAACAGTGAAAGTTTATTATCATTATTCGCATAGGGCTTAATAAAATTTGTTTCCACTTCTCTTTTCCTGGTCTTTTTTTTTTTTTTTTGAGAACGGTAAACTATATTATTCACCATGAAAACATCTTTACAAGTACACTACTGCAACCATTACAAAGGACATAACGGAGACAATCCCGCAGCCACTATAAGAGTTTACATTATGCCCCTTAATTAATGAGCCCTGCATGAATCTAATACCAGGTATAAGTCTTGCCCCTGATTAATTCTGTGAAGCCCAGTCCATGTGCATCGGTCATCGACAAGTTTGAAAATGGACGTAACAAGAACACCAAAGTCAGCTGGCTTCCCTTCAAAGATGTGCTTATTCCTCATGTTCCAGAGGCTCCAACAGTTTGCAGCAAAAATGATGTACCGCACTTGCACAACACCATCCTTTGGCATAATGTTCAACCAATCATCCAAAAATATCCACAACCAGGGTCTCATGCACCAATCTAGCCTAGGAAGAGGTTCCAAACATAAGAAGCAAACCTGCAATGCAAGAAAGTAAGATCCGCAGTCTCTTAACTCACACCTACACAAAGCACAACCAGCTTGAGAACTTTCAACAATGCCAATGTGCAAGAGATTATCCCTCGTCTTAATCTTGCCTTGGAGCGCCATTCATAGGAAACAACTTATTTTGTAGGGAATAAGTTTAACAAAGCTGGGCTGAAGCCCCTTAGGCGAAGAGAAGGAGAAACCCTCTAACATCTTGACATAAAGAAATTTAACAAAGAAGCCTTTCGAGGGGTCAGGCAGCCATCTAAAGTTGTCGTTTACATTGAGGCGGGGCTTGACAGTGTCAAGCTGCCTGAGGAAAACGGGGTGGCTACACCCACGGATTTATCAGCACGTTAAAGCAACCAATTTCTAATAAAGGAAGCAAAAGAAGCTTGAAACATCTCAGAAACAACAAATTCACATCTTCGTATACAAACTAGGGTTTATTAGAGACACGTTAGGCTATTGATGATTACTTCTAGTCAAATGCATAAGCTTCTTCTGAAAACAAATCACCTACTGCTTCATTGTTACCCAAGTTAGATGTTCTATTACAAACTCCAATTCTTCTATTGTCTTCCCTGTAAACCGGAAATCCTCCGAAAGATTTTCCATGTGATCTCTCTAAAGTCAAGGATCGTATTGTTTAACACATCACGCTGACGCTGCAGAGCTTCTTCGTGGAGAGCTTTCATTTGAACTTCATGTTCATTCCTGAGTTGCACTGTTCTTTGAAACAAAGCCTGCACGACAGTCAACAATCAGTATTCACTTATCATAAAGAAGTCGTAGAGTCTCTGTTTACCTCTCTCAATTGTCTTTTAGATTGTAGTATAATACGTCTGATTTCTTCACTATGACTGGCTTCAGAGCTTGTTTCCCTTCTATCGTATTCATGCAGGATCTGTAAAACCTGAGAACCAACAGATACGTATCAACTCGAAAGCAATCTGATTGAAAAAGATGTATTCATGCATGCAGCAGAAGCATATAGTTCGTACAATAACAGAGCAATTTCCAAGTCCTCTCACAAACTCTGTAACTCTTGTAAGTCTGATCTCAATGAATCTCGAACATGTTCTGTTTATTCTATCCGTCAAAGTTTAAACAATATATTACCATCTGGAAGATGACCAACATACCCCGAAAGCAAACTGGAAAAAAGGATTAACTGATAAATCAACTAAAACTAGAAATTTGAAACAGTCATAATGCATTTGATGGTTCTGATAGTGAATCTTAGTTATTGGTATTTTATGTGCCTACCTGTGCAGCATGTTCCTCCTGAGCGTGCACCAGCTTCTGTCTCGCTTCTTCTCTACATTCTGCAAACCTCTGCTCCCATTTGCTTTCCATCACTTCAATTAATTTGTCAGCCTGACCATGTTAAGCTAGTTAGTAGCAAAATCAAGAAATACCATTCTGGAGCTTGAAGCATATGCTAACCTTTTCTTTCACCGTCTTAACAATGTCAAGCTTCTCGCATTCATACTTGTTTCGCATTTCATTGATTGCCTGCATAAGAGGTTTAGAAAGATTAAACGAGGAAATGAAAATGGACAATAAAAAAGCAGATGAAACACGACTCGACCTGATCACTCCTCAAGGAAATTTCTTTCAAATGCCTTGACGACTCTTCCAACATTATGTCATACTGCTTCTTAGCCTCTCTCAGTTTGTTCTCAGTAGAAACAAGCAGTTCACGATTCTGCAACAATGCACATGGTCCAACGTTATATCTTAATAGAAGGAACCAAAAAATTGGCATCTCTAACTTTTGCTTACCCAAAAAGAAAAGAAGAGAAAACTTCTGCTCACCTCGTTGATACGGTTCTCCAGATTCTTCTCTCTTTCATGACATTGCAGGATGATTTGTTCTTTTTCCTCCAATGAGCTGTTAAGCTGAACAATTTGTTTGCCCAAAGATTCTGCATTCTGATCTCGCTTCTCCAGCTGCAAAGTCTCAATTTGTTCTATATTTCGATCTAAATCTTCTGCATATTTGTCAGCATCGTCTCTCTTCTCAATCTCAAGAGCTGATATTTTTTGCAACAAGTCTTGCTGCAGAAACAAAAAAGGGTGGAGATCGGATTACAGTAACCTGCAAGATGTGACAGTGTAATTATGAGATAAAATCACAAACCAGCTTATTCTCAAGAAACTGCTTATCCTTTGCTCCTGCAAAAAGGAGGTGAGAAGCAACTCTCAGCCCCAATTGATCGTAGAAAGTACAAGAAAATCTGAAGATCAAATCATGAAGAGGCGCAGCCAGAACACCGACCATCCTGAACCTGACCAGCTAGAAGCTTCAAAGTTTCCGTCAATTGATCGTAGAAAGTCTTAGTTGAAGTGAACTTGGAATCCAGCCCGTTCCAGAGCTTCTCGTCCTCTTTTTGATTTACTTTCAACTTAGAAGAATTCTGCAACTTCTCCTCTAATGCCATTATATGCTCCATTGCTTTGTTCAACTTAGAGTTCTAAACCAAGAAAAATAATCAGCCATCGCTCCTATATAATCCACAAAATCCAACACCTTTCCCCTATTTCTTCCCCGCAAAACCAGAAGTTTCCAAATAAGAAATTAAAAAAAAATATATAATTTACAGCATTAATCACCACGTTAAAACAACCAACTTCTAATAAAGGAAGCAAAAGAAGCTTGAAACATCTCAGAAAAGACAAATTCACATCTTCGTAAACAAACTAGGGTTTATTACGGAGAAGTTATGACCTACCGCCATATCCAAGTCTCTTTCAACGTTCTTCAAGCTCCCCGAGGAACTTGAATCGGAGGAGGGCGGGCCGGAAGGGAGGAAGGATGAGATTTCGCCGGAGATCTTCATCGTCAGAGTATGGCGTTCAGTTGGTCTCTCTCTCTGTAATTCTTTCTGGGAAGCTAAAATGGGATTAGGCGCGAAATGGCACGGATATTTATTAGGGAAAAGTTCATTTTAATATCATGTAGTTGTCAAATATTCACCTATGATCCTGTATGTGGTCTAGAAATATTAAAAGTTCATTTTAATACTCAAACTCTTCATTGTCGGACAATTCAAAATATTAAAATCTTTTTTAATCAAGTTAATAGTTGAATTTTTTTTCTATAAGTTGAGATTGCTTCGTATATTTCGAGAAAAGTAAGACAACACACAATTGAACAAATAGCTACAAGATTTACTGTTGAATTCTTGCTTTATCGAGAAAATATACAGAAAATATTTGGTGAATCTCTGGACTATGAAGAAGCTGCGGTGTAGTCAGTCTGATAACTGTGGCAGTAACTAAGGCCAATTTATAGATGAACAGCAAAACTAGAAGGAAGCTAAAGACTTTACAAGAGCATCTGTATCAATTTCGACTCGTTGCGGTCTCCAGGTCAAGTCTGTATCAATTTTGTGGACTGTCGTTCTGCCTTTCGTCTTTGTTGTCGATGTCAACATATGAAATTAGTATCTACGCATTGGGAACACTTTGGAAAATCAATCAGGGTCGATTATCGATGTTGAAAATGTTGAATTTGGTTAGAATTTGATTGAGAATGAATCGGGGATTTATAGGGTTCCTCTTTATAGTTGGGATTTATAAATTACATTTTTATCTCAAAACTTTTGCACATTTTCAAACAAATAGGTTGCTACATCAGTCGGAAAAAGTTTGATTCAATACCAAAATGTTCGCACATGCGCGTTTAAGGATAAATCCTTTCCACGCGTGAAATGCAAATTTCAATTCAATCCCTAGATTTCCAATTTCTTAACAAAACATGGAAAGATATTGTAATTTTCATAAAAATCAAAATTAAACTTGATTTTTGAATAAAAATATACAATTAAACTGATTCCAAAAATCAATCAATAATCAGAACAATAACCAAGCTTTCTCTGATACCAATTGAAGGTTTTGACATGTAATTATTAAATAATTATAACTAAAACCTTAAGTAATTAATTAACAGATTCATTAATAAATAATCATACATACTTGTTGTAACGTGGTCTCACATGATTGATTAATATGCCTATTATTTCTTGTTAATTCTCAATCATAATTTGCTTAAATTCGAGAATGATTATCACGAGTATCTTTGTTAAACAAAATCTAAAAATTTCTTAGAGAGAATTAAATGGCTAAAAATTTAGTTGGTCACCATGATATCCTTTCTTTTATAAGAAGACCTGACTGTCACTTATGCACCACATGTAATCCACGTGGCACCACGCAACATGTCATGCATGCACCATGTGACAGAGCTAACTAATGAGTTTAAGCTAAGTTTTGTCCAATAATGAGTACAAATGAAGCTCACGGTCCAATAGATGGTCTTGAAAGTTTTTTTCACCTTTAGTTTGAGAGATCACAAGTTTGATAAGAGGTCCTAATAAAAAGGGACAAGCAGCTCGTTCGAAAAAATTTGATGGCAAAATAAATAACATCGTTATCGACAATTGACAACTATTTGTTGAAGAAAGTGAAACAATACCATCAAGACGGGGGGTCTTGTGTCACACTTAAACTTATTTCGTGCTTAAGCGTGCTAGTACTTAAGGTTAAAAATGACTCCAAGTCAGTCCTTCATTCACTTTCACACTATTGTTTTTCGAAAAGAGATTAAGTAATTCTCATTTAATTTCGGCAACACTAACTCATACTTGAAACATGAATTTTGCATAAGGAAAGCAAGTACTCTTATTGATGATTTTTTCCCTATTTATAGGAGTTATAGGTACCCCTTTCACTTTAACACTTTTAGTCGAAAGGCCATGAATAAGCCTATTCTAAATAGACACTTTTGATGCTTACAATCTGGTCCAATCGGCCTATTTGCTATTAAATTTTGTGGCCCTTGAAAATTTGTTGATGCCCTTACTTTTATTCTATTCATGACTTATCAAATATGCCCTGAAATTCCATCCTAACTCTTTGCTAGCAAATTTATTTTCCTTCGCAACTCTTCATATTTGTCTTTATCCCTCGTAGCTCCTCGCATATCTAGCTGATCTTAGAGGTTGAGGTGTGACACTTGTCCCCCTCGCAATCCCACACAGCATATCTAATCTCCTCTGGAGTAGGAAGGCTATCTGGTCGCATCTTGAACTTATTATCAATTTTGTCACAAGAATCGGGTCCAATTTAGGTCACGACCTGTACTCTTCTTTAAATATGCTTGTGAAAGTATGTTTTAGCTGCTTTTTTTTTTAATCTCTGCTAGGGTGTGAATCGTGCCAACATCTGTGTTTATCGAGGAGATCTGATTTGCCTTGTTCCTAAGCTTTGGCACCATGTGAAAATATTTAGTATTCAAGTTCCCTTTTTATCCCTACTGAACCCTTGATTTTGTTTCCAGGAGTCAAGTATGTTCTGCTTTTACCACAGGGATTTATGACCATATTCCTGTGATCTCGCGACGATCTGAAAGATCACCATCTTCTTTCGGTGAGTCCAAATCATCAAGTTCTAACTCTAAATGTTGAATATCACTAATAAGATCGCCAAATGGAACAAGTTTCTCACTTCCGAGTTTTCTTTTCAATAACTTTAACCAGATTTTCTTAGGACCCCATGTTTCTTGATCAAAATCAGGACTCATCACTTCACTTTCTGTTAAGCCAACTAATATCTAATTTTTATTGGTGGAAAACAAATATTTGATTGAGAGTCCAGTGACTTGCATATACGAATTTGTTTAAGTTTGCTCAAGTTTGAGAAATGATGTACCATTAATATACGTCACATTCTACATATCACAATAGAATTACTATTCAATGCTATTTGCTAATCAGTCCACGAGATCCTTTATGTGCTTCATTGAGCTGCCATCTGATTTCACAGCATCTAAAGCCAAACCTTTGAGTTCCTCCAGCTTCTTCCTCGACTTCTCCCCGTCATCACTTGACAAGGAACACAGAAGTATAGCTTCCACTGCTCCGTCTTTTGTGATCGTCCGGCCATCAGTTCGCACTCCGGTTCGCCATTTTGCCTCTATGGTCTCTCGCGTTCAGCGACTGATCTCTGAAGAATGGCCTGGAAATCGTCGGCGCCACAGCCACAATGCATAAGGAATGCGCCTGTCGCACGAAATGTGTGGCACATGACACGAGCTTCTGCAGATTACTGGTCATTTTTAGGAACCCTTACCAAAGAAATAGGAATTCGCTTTCATCTAGAGCATGTGACTGGACTTCTAACTCAGGTTGCAGAGGAGATGAACACTTCCGAAGCTGATGTAGACGACAGATCTTGATGAAAATGTAGGTGGAGATATTAAATTGGGATAAGAATAATTGTCTCCCTAATCACTAGAATTAATTCCAGACATTACACATATTTATATTGCCTAGTGGAACTAACTAGCTAGAATTAGGAAGCATGTCACCTATAATCAAACTACGCCAAAAATTATTAAAAAAATGAGAAACGTCCGGTTCAGCGGGTCTCGTAGTTTTTTCAATTTTTACGCCAATAATTCAAATTTTCATTAAGTCAATTTTATTCGTCAAACATGTAATTTGGATTTGACAATTTTTAGGAATCCAAAATTGTGTTCAAATAAATTGAAACAAATCAAAGATTTGATAACTTAAATTCGGCGTCACCCTTCAATTCTTCAAACTCTACATAATTTAATCTTAATTCTTTAATTTTTCAATTGAAAATTTATATCTATAGTATTTAGATAATAAAAAAAAACCAAATTCGATACTTCTTAATTAATATTTGAATTTCTCCTGAAATACGAATCATAGTTTTGTAACTGATATTCAACAAATTACAATTTAAATCATGTTTTGACTTTTGAGCAAAGTCCACCGAGCTATTTTTTAACAGGTACAATTCGTTATACTTTTGGAATTGAAACACTGTTATTCAGCTAAATTTCTGTGATTATTACAACAAAATCATAATTAAAGAGTTACGCCAGAACACATAAAAGTCAGAAAGCCAGAGCACCAAACTATGGCAAGACCCCCCGGCAGGGGGGTTAGGTTAGTCAATCCGGCCCGAGACATTCGCATTATATATTTTATTTCACTGATTTCTGTAGAAAAATGTTTTGTTGACATATTTCCACCTACCGTTTGAAAAGTTTGAGCTCTTCACATGGTAAACAGTTAAAGCGTTATGATTGAAGAAAAAAACAAATTGTTATATGAGTATCTTTACACGATTGCATTATGTCTACGGCCGTTCATTACATTAGGTTGATCTTATAAATTATTATTCGAAATATGAATTTTTTGATGAAATTGAAACCTCAGGATAATAAACTATAGCAGCCCATTTCTAGGTGATTAGCGGTGGATAGTACATCCATAATTAAAAAATAAGAAAAGACTAAATAAAATCAGGCAAATTTATACTAAAATAATCACAGCAAACACAATCATAATCGAACGTGGCTGCCACCCCATAATTGGCACTTTTTATAACTCTTTATTCAATCAATCTAATTTTGTCTAAGAATATGAGTTGTTTCAAGAGATACAATGTCAATATATTTATTTATTAAGATTTTGAATTTAAATTTTATTAGTGTAATTTGTAACTTATATATTTAAAAGAATTTACTCAATTTCAAAAAAATTAACTTATTCAAATTTTGATTAAGCGATGTGATAAATATTCGGGTACAAAATGATTAAAAAAAAAAATCCTCTCGTATATTGTAGTGTAGGTATGAAACAAGGGCCACCATATTAAGAATATCCACAAACCCCAAATCCAACTCCAAAACCTTAACCAATGCTTCACAGATCCTTTCCAATCATCATCATCATCGCCATTTCTCTACTAATTCCCACCTCCTACACAAAACCCACCACCCTTAGCCCCTCCGCCTCTCAGTTCCTAACCCTTCAAAATGCCGCCCGCCTCGCCCTAAGGCTGCGCCCTCTGGTGTGGGACGCGAAGCTGGAGCGCTACGCAAGGCGGTACGCGGCCCGGAGGCGCAGGGACTGCGCATTGGTCCACTCGAAAGGGCCGTACGGCGAGAACATCTTCTGGGGCAGCGGAGACGGGTGGACGCCGGCTCAGGCCGCCGCGGCGTGGGTCTCCGAACGGAGTTGGTACGACTACAGAGATAATTCCTGCGCCGGAGGAGAAGAATGTGGGCATTATACGCAGATTGTGTGGAGGAGTTCCAGGAGAGTTGGGTGTGCGAGGGTTACTTGTTCCAGGGGGAAAGGGGTTTTTATGATTTGTAACTATCATCCTCCTGGTAATTACGTTGGGGAGAGGCCTTATTAAGACATGATCGAACATTGTCGGGTACTATATTAGATATAAGTTTTTTGGTTTCTTTAATTTGATACCTATTTGTGTTGTATTTTATTGTAAGAAAATGTGAAAAATTATCAGTTTGGTCACTTGTTTTGTTTGACACAAGCGAAAAGCTGAAGGAACGTCCTAGATAGAGCTCTTATTCTTAACATATATTTTCTATTTTAACAGACACTGGGTAAGGAAGGGTACAATTGATATTTTTTCCTTAAATAATGGTTAGGATCTGTTTTTCTTGGGTAATTCCCAAAGAATTCATGATGTTCTCATATTGGATTGTTGCATTTAGCAATAAATATTTATACCTTCAATTTTTATTGGTGGAGGAGATGGAGTGAGTAGTGAGATTTACCCCCATGCCTTCTTCTTTACAGAGGGTCTTGACCAACTTACCCAAATTGACTTCACACCGGTTGACCCAACCCTTTTTACCCAAAAACATTTTTACAGGAAAGGAAGTATATAAAAACCAAAATATTTTTTAAGACGGATTTTTGTTAGAAAAACATAAGAAAAAAGATAAGTGGCCAAAAAAATAATATATAAAACTATTATGATTATGATTATTAATATTTAATTTATACTATTTGATACATCGACACTCATTAAACTGGTATATTTTATTATTAATATTAACAAGGTATAAAATACTCTATATGGCAACTAGTATGGCTTCTCCCCAATATAATTACCAGGTGGATCATAGTTACAAGTCATGAAAACATCACCACTATCGCAAACAACACGAGCACACCCAAGCCTTCTGGTGGTCTTCCAAACAATTTGAGTGTAGTGGCCACACATCTGGCCCAGATCACACGTGTTCGTCGCATAATGGTAGTACTTCTCCTCGCCGGCCCACGTGCTTACGGCGTCCGCCGGCGTCCAGCTAGACCCGCTGCCCCAGTATATGTTCTCGCCCAGCTGGAAACCATCTTCGGGAAACGAGTGCTCCAGCTTGCAGTCAACAGTCCTCATTGCGGCCCACCATTTGGCGTACCTTTTCGAATTAGTAAATTTTGTTTTTTTTGGTGAAAATTTGTTAATCACACCAAAATATACAAAATGATACAAGATTGAAAGTTACTCGTGGCAAGAAATAATAGAGAAGCGAACACAAATATACATGGTTGACTACTGGAGTTTATTAGTGTCAAAATACGTGGATTTTATGTGTTCTGAAACATCATGTACGAAGATACAAATTCGTCAGCGTATGAAAGTGAAATTTTTCTATATTATTTGACATGTCAAGTGTCATGAGCCAATTGGACAGAAGCAATGAAGGGTGACGATCCTCGTGAAAGGTCCAAGATGATGTTACGTGGATGTGCAACATAAAGAGCGTAGAAGAGATTATCCATGTCACTGAAGTATCAAAACCAGTGTTTTCAAAAATGAACAGGAGATCGAATCAATTTTTTGGGCGATTTTTGGGTCGATCAGTCTGACCAATCTGATCGCCAATTAGACCATATTTCAAAATATAAAAAAAAACATGTTATAAATTAATAATTATATACCTGGGGTGGAGAGAGAGAATGGGGTTTGTTACGGACTCGGAAGAGTTATATGGGGGAAAGAGAGAAAGAGAGCCTTGGGTTGTTTAGGGGGGTCTGGTTATTTTCTTAGGCTTTGGGTTTGGGTTATGTGCTGAGTTTTAGATTTTAGGTTAATTTTTCAAAAAAAACTTAATGGACTAGATTTTTTGGGTCCAATTTTTTAGTTCAACCAGATGGTCTGATAAAAAAATTCGGTCTATTAGGTAAGCGTTCGGACTTGTCTTTTTGACTCGCTTCTCTGTCTGAGTTGTGGTTTAAAAATTATGATCAAAACTATAAACTTCATTTATTTATTTATTTTAAATTACGTGATATTAAAATTAAAAAACCTCAAATTTAAAAAAAAACAAATGAAATGGGTTTTTTGTTCTTTCGAATGAGTACAGTTTACTACAATTGAATTGAATGAGTATGTGCAGTTATTGCTAAATTGAGTTTGGTTTCGAAATGTAACCAATTTAAAATCAAACCATATTTAATAATTTATAGTCAACTTCACTTGTTTATGACCTGAAAAAAAGAAGACAATTCTGCAGCAAATTGGACCGGAGAAGAAGAAGAAGCCACAAAAGAACCAAGTAAACTACCTCTCTAGCTGAGAATCCCACTGCAATGGCAGCTCCCACTTAGTGGCCCTGACCAAGTTATGTGCAAACAGGAACTCAAGGGACTCCCCAATGCAACCCCAGCACAGTTGCTTGGAGATCTTGTATATGGTCTCGTTGTCCACCTTGTTCCCCATTGTTGTGGCTGGTAAAGCTTTTTTGGAATTGACAGAAGAAATTGTGGTGGTGGTGGTGGTGGTAGCTAATAAAGTGAGCAGGAGAATAATGGAGAGTGGTTTAAGTATTGGAAGTTGCTTCATGATTATTTGTTGTGCAAGTGGCTGGCTTCTTCTTCGGTTCTTTAACAGTTATATAGCTTGGAGGATGGGCTTCCAACATGAGATTAATTTGTCTCTTTGTGTGCGTGGATTACCCCTCAAATGGAAGTCCAGAAAATTCGCACGCCCAATATGTGATAAATAGGGGACCGTAGGAACACGAATAAGTTACACGGTCCGTTTTGATATTCTGTAATAATAATTTAATTTAAAATTTTAAAATAATAAATCGATAGATTTTTTACACTAATAAAAATTAATTATTCTTACATAATAGTTGTCAGCTACCCATTATACATATTTTTTTGAAAGATGATTTTTAAACCGTGTGAAAACATGAGCCTTAAATTTTGGGTAAATTATATCTGGCTCCTTGTAATTTGGGGAATTTAATGCTGGCCCTCCTGTTATTTGCAAATTGATTAAAGACACCCCTCAGTTTGGAATTTATACGATCAAGCCCCTGTTGCCAGATCGGAAAAATTTCTCTGACGAGGAGGTACTGAAAATGACACATATACCCTTATACTAAAAACAAAAAATTTCAGGAAAAACTCATGAAGCTTTCTTCTTCATGAACCCATCTTCTACCCCTCTTTCGTTCCCCTCGAATCCTTCTTCTTCCTCCAGGTTTCAAATATTCAAGTGCAACAAAATTACGTAATGCATAAATAAAGAAAACAACAACCACATTAATGGAACAGACAAAGAAAATCGAGAATTGACGAGCACCCAAAATTCAAACATATTATATTACGATAAACCCAAAAAAAAGAAGATGCGATTAAGCTATTAAACTAAATTTACATAAGCAGATTAGAGACCCAGACAAGATCCAGGTCGGTGAGTTCGAGAGGGTTATCCCTACCCAGCTTCTCGAACATCCTCTTCTTATATCCCTCCTAGATTCCACCATCTCCATCACCTCCTCCTCTTCCTCGAATCAAACCCTATCAAGAATTCCGAGTCTGGTGACTGAGGACCAGCGGCCAGAGCTCTGGCATCGGTAAAGAAAGTACACGAAGCCACCCTTGGGGCTGTGCACCTTCAGCCTTAATGGCTTCCCCACCCAGTCCTCGTGCTTGAAGTGCCCGAACCAATTCTAGAGGATAGATCTGGACCTGACCTCGACTAGCTTCATGACATCGTACTTCTCGTAGACGATGACTGGGTCACAAGTCTCTTATGGTTAGGTTCTTGCTTTGTTGGTGATGTCCATGGTGAGGGAGAGTGGTCCCGGTGGAGCCCTAATTACGGTGATTTCTCCCCTTTTTAGAACACCCCAATTCTGACGATTTCTGGTGGAAGAGGTCAAGTAGGGGACGTGAAGAGGGTGACGAAGGAGAGTGTTTTTTGGATTGGCCTGGACGGTAACGACATTGCCGACTCAACCATCGTAATCCCTTTCCTATACCACATGTTGGATGTTTGTATCTCAAAACCAAAAAACACCCAGGCTGAAAAAAGCAACTATCTTTTGAAATTGAAGAAACGGGAGTTTGATCTCAGCTTGACGAGCCAAGATTTGATTCTCTGTTAGATTTGATTCTCTGTGGAAATTGATTCAAGGGAAAGAAGCCCTATTGTTCGCTTGAGAGAGGAGAGGAGAGAATGGGGCAGAGGTCAGGGTGGTGGAGATGGAGATGGAGGAGGGAGGTGGAGGGCGGAGTAAGAGAAGGGAGGAGGAATGAGGAGGAGGAAGAGGAAGGAAGAAGAGGAAGAGGAGAGTATTTTTTAAAAGGAGGGTATATGTGTCATTTCCAGGGCCTCCTTGCCGGAGAAATTTCTCCGATCTGGCAACAGGGGCTAGATCGTATAAATTCGTCAAACTGAGGGATATTTTTAATCGATTTGCGAATAATATGAGGGCCAGCGTTAAATTCCCCAAACCATAGGAGGCAAATGTAATTTACCCTTAAATTTTACAACTTCATCTATTACTAACTTCCAAGCCCTTGGTATATACAAATACTTATGTTCTAAACTTCTAATACAATATCAGAACTATTATATTTTTTACCAGGCAATCTTAAAGCAAAATGTAGCTCAAAAAAATTATTTAGTAAATAGGAGTAAAAGCATCTATAGTTTTAAGGGCCAATTACTTCCTAGTCCTTGGTTTTAATCAAATTCTCCTATCGAGTCCCTTCTTTCTCATAAATGATTTAACCGTCCCTGTATTTTGAAAACATATTGGTCTCGAGTCCCTTGTTGACTTTCATTCCCGTTTTTTTATTTTTTTTCATGTGAAATGACTATTTTACCCTTCACAAAAAGATAAAAATGAGATAAAATTTATCGTTTAGTGAAGGATAAAATAGTCATTTTACATGACAAAAATTTAAAAAAAGAGGCTGATTTGGTTGGTGGGGACCCTAGAAAAATATTTTTAAATAAAACAGGGATTGATTACTCATTTATAAGAAAGGAGAGACCCGATAGGAGAATTATGTTAAGTTCAGGGACTAGAGAGTAATTTGTCCTAGTTTTAATATGGAATTCCCAAACGTTAGAATTTGAAAATTAAATAACTGTTTCAATTATCATTTATTCTTTTCTTATAAGTGGTTTGCTGTTCAATTATTAGAAACTTTTTTAGGTTTAGGAATTTCGTAAACTCGGTGAAAAAATTTCAGAACTCCTGCGTATACCCGATTCGGAGTATTAAGTATACTGGCAAAACAATGGCGTGATAGACTGTACACACTATAAATATCGGTATTCTTCGATAACAAACCATTACAAATTAATTTTGGATTCGAGTATTTTCGTAAAAAAAAATTGGTGAAATAAAAACATTTCACCCACTCGTACCGCTAACACCAAGCCAAGGAAATATAAAAATCGAAAAGTGATTTCAATGATATGAACAACAAGGACCACCAATTAGTTAACTTGAAATTAATTTAGTGGTGGTCGCTGTTCCACCAAGAAGATGCGGGGTCCGGAGATTATTTTTAATGTTCCATGGAAGGCAAGATTTTGTATATAAATTCTATCGAAGTCTCGTGAGCTTCGATCGTTTCCTGCCCGTGAGCTCTATCTTGTTTGTATTAGGGGGACATTTAATGTCCACATCCGGGACTCCATGATTAGTGAGGATTGAACTAGCAAAATGGCATCAAGTTAAAAGAAATTCAAGTTTCAAATCCTGAGTTGTTAAAAAATTATTTTCCATCAAAAAGTTAAGGCAATAGCTAGCACGTAGATTAATTGCTTGCTGATTTTTCTAATAAATATTTACTATTAATATATTATTAAAAATTAATCATTGTGGATCAAACTAGTGGGCCACAGGCCTGAAAATTAATTTGATGTGGGAAATGGGCATGTTGCTTATACCGACCCATTGGGCCGGTCCACCTAAGTTGAACTTTTATCAAAACTAATTAAGTTCCTTGCTTAATAACGTAATTTTCATAATAGATAAGTTATTTATAGAAGAATATTTCATATCAGATTATCGAGTTCTATTTTAAAAATGTTATACTACTTTTTTATTTTTATTTTTTAATATTTTAAGTCGGTTAAAATAAATTTTCAACAAAAAAAAATTCCAAATCATCAACATGCATGTGTATATTAATTACATTACAGCTCTTGGTTTCATAGCATAGGGATGGATACATTTGCATCCCCTCGTAACCGACAAGACGGAACCACATGCGGTTAGTTGAACTAATTATCAAGATTAGAATTCTATGGAATTGTGTAATCATGATTAGCATCAATTACACGAACGATCAACTTTTGGCACTTGCGCACACCTTCTTAATATTATGCTTCTCCGTAGCTTTAACTACACTCATCCTACTATTCTATAATAAAAAGGGAATTTCCCTTTTTTGGGTGTCATGTAGAATTATCAAAAAATGGCTTTTTTGGTGCTACTCAACGGTTCAAGTGTGGGGATCAAAAGTTTCCACGGTCGAGGAGAAGCGAGGACGAAGACGGTGCTTCGGATGAGGAGGACGACCAGTTAACTCCAAGCCGATGATGAGATCTTCTGAATTTCGATGATGTTTTGTTTTTCTATAAACCAGTTACTCTACTTTTCTGCGGCGTCGTGCCACGTCACTACCACAATTTGTTCACATCTATCTCTGGTTCCCGGAATATTCTAGTCTGACAATTAAATGGTGGCCGAAGACAACAAGCACGGAAGACTTCAGGAGTTTTGAAAATACAGGATTATAATGTCTATTTCAAATAATATAGGGTAATAAAATATCTGTTAAACCTTGATTTTATATTGCACTGTGTTTGGTAATAGATTGACAACTTTTGGTAGGGAAATAATTGAACCGTATTACCTCACAAATAAAAATGGAGCGTATCTATATCACTAAACGAGAACAAGCCTCGCCGATTCAGGAATTAGGATCTAAAGAATTCTATAGTTTCGCTTTTTTTTTAATTTAACAATTTATAATTTGACTTTTGTTTCGATGATTGATTTCCTAAATTTTGCTTATAATTTTTTACACAGTTAGTTTATATTCTGTGCAGTATCATATCATAGTTCTCTCTCTTAGGTTATGCTGAGTGACAAACTTAAAACTCTATTTCGACCATAATTTTAACCCAATTTTTTTTCAATATGAGCTATTTGTTTTCAATTTCGGAAATTTGGGATTTTATATGCTGGAAAATTTTGGATTTGGAATCTTTTAAGATTTGGATTTGTTTTTAGTTTCCCATGTCATTTAACTGATGTGGTATTTATGTAGAAATATCTAACTGATTAAAAAATAACGGTAATCACATCTGGAATATGACTTTACTAGTTTTTAATAATTGGAATATTAGTTATCCGAATGTAAGGTGTTAATTATAACACTAAACGAGTTGTCGATATTATGACCAGTGGAATTTCTAATCCCATGTTTCCCTAGTTTTGTTTATATCCAACGTTTGCTAGTTTAAGACATTTTCTATGTCACTGTCACGTATAGTTATAAGAGAAACACTCCATAAGCAAAGGGTCGTTCAAAACTCACCATTCAATAAAAAAAAAATCTGAAAAGATCTTAAAGTACAAAAACATACCAATCGCAATCCAATCAAAGTCAACAACGATCAAGAAATCTGATCAAACATGTGAAAGTATTTACGACGTTCACAAAATAATTACAAGTTTCGTTGTTTGAGAATCAAATTCCTCGACTTCCAAAGAAGATACGAAAAAGAAAACATTATTCATAGTTCATGCTAACTGAGTGAATATTGAAGGGATATAAATACTAGCAATAATAAGTTATAAATGGATATTTTTCTTTGGCAAACTAAGCATTAACCTTAGCAGTTTTTGTTTGGCTCTTTCGGAAATTTCCGAAATTTTTGAAGTGCTGATCCTGAAAATTAAATTATAGTTCTTATTACTACTTTATGTGATGCTCCTGATAAGTTGGTTGATACTCTTGATAAGTTGGTTTAGAAATATAGACGCAGAAGTTTCGACATAAATATTGAGATATTCAGTAATTCAACTTTATTTCACAAAAATTTAAATAAATTATTATATTGACTAAAACCCACATGTAAAACATTAACGGTTGATAATTCAAAGTGTCAATATTTTGTGTAGTAAGGTGTATGGTGTGTACATATGAACTACACTATCAACAAATATGCATTATGCTTGAATCTATCTCCAACCTCAAATTTAATAATCAAATTATATTTATGAAGTCCACCCCATTACTAATTGTTTTATTTTGGGTTGCTCATCTTAAATCTCATTCTTGTTAATGGAGATTACATGGCATGGAGATTTAAGCTTATCAGGGGTACAAGGGATGAGGTGAGCTTCAGATGGTTGAGTAAATGGTTAATGGTGAGATATCCTATGATTTTGATTAAAGTTGAAAGTTTTGGAAGAGAAGGCGGGGAAGAGAGGAGGAGGATAGGGGAAGAGAAGAGAAGAGGGAGCGGAGAGGATGCCCACATGTATTTGCCACATCAGCAGCAAAAGCCACATGGATATTCTATGTGGATAGACATGGTTCGAGCAGCTGTCCTGATCTTCCTTGAAATTTTTTTTTAAACTTCAGGGAGTAAATTACAAATCTGAAATTACAAAAGATTAAATTGTGAAAATATAAAATTATTGAGTATTTATATGAACTTTTCCTAAATATTTTTTTCAATAGCATTTATCTGCTTTTTCCTAGAATTCATTCTACTCACAAAATTCCAGCTTGACAATTTTAACCGCCCATTTAGGATTAAACCCTGACATTTCATATTTAAAAGATTATACGCAATAACTATTCGCTTTAAATGTTATATATTCAAAAGACGGTATTAAAATAATCTACTCTAAATTATGAAATTACTGTCCAAAAAATTAGTCTAGGGAAGTTATCTCATCCAACTCTCCTAATACAGCGGATGCGACAACTCCGGAGTATATAGCAAGCACTTAGAACACCCGCACTCGTGTCCTCGCTACAGTGTCATGCCATGGGCACCACGTCAATTGCACTCCTGCTCTCAGCTTTTAGCTCACAGTGGTGCTCTCGCTACAGTGCCACGCTCTGGGAGCCACGTCAGCTTTTTTGTCAGCTCAGTTTTTTTAAAATTCAGCTAACTGCATCAAAGTCAAATATTTTTTCGTGTAACTTCGAAAATACTAAAAAAAATTGAAATACTAAATTTTGCGAAATGGAAATTTTATTAAAAATTGTGAATTACAAAAGAAACTATGAAATTCAAGAAATAACTTAGATTTGCAAATTACATAACTAAACACCGCCACCAAATTTTGTCCAAATATGCATAATTAAGTCTTTACGGAGAGCGATATAGGCTTCTCTATTATAAAAAATTCTTGTTATTTGGATTCAAAAAATTGTATATAATTACCAAAAAATTATTAAAAAAAATTTAATTGGACAGAAAAGTCAAAATAGTAAAATTAATTTTTAGAATTTTTTCCGATTTTTTTCCGATTTTTTTCGCTTTTTTAAAAATTAAAAAAAAATAATAAAATACTTACCTGGGCGAGGTAGCCCAATCAGAGAGGGCCACGTCGCCCAGAACGCGGGCCAACAGACAGGACGAGGAGCGATTAGCTGACACGCGAAGGCGACGCGCGTGTCAGCGAGGCACGCGGTACGCCCAATGGCGTGCCTCCACGTGGTAGGCCGGGGGCATATGCCCCCCGCTGCGGATGGTCTTACCAGAACCCTTTGGTATATGTCAGTATCGTTGATGGTATCCATGACACTTGGTCACCTAAATTATATAATTCGTGGTTAGCTTCAACTCGTGATTTTGGGTTAAAGTAACCCAAGAAGGGGACCTCTTAATTAGCTTTACAGATCTTTTTGCTCTATTGTTTCATGCCCTCCCTAGTGCTTGGCATCATGGAGATATAGGTTCCTTTTATCTTGCCAAGGGAACTAACTATACGATCAAAGTCCAGGTTGACATGATCTCTCTATCTCTATCTAAATCTATCGAAATAGGTTCTCTGTCCCGGCTTGTTTTCTACTTTATGTTTGCACGATTATATAAAAAAATTATTTAATAGATATGGAAAAAGACGAATAATAACGATGATGTGGCCATGCTTATTCAATACGAAGCATGCCAAAGGTAAAAAAAATATATTTGTAATTTTTCGCAAATTTACTTTAGTACGATGACAATATTATATTAATTAAATTAAACTTTAGTTAATTAAAATTAAATTGGTTCACAAAAACTGTCTAAGAGAGAGAGAGAGAGAGAGGGGGGAGAGGGAGAGGGAGTAGTAAGGATGAGAGAGTCTTCCATGACATCAAATTTTGTTGATATGTTCTATGTGGACGAGCAGAGTTGAGGCATCTCCTCGTGAATCTAATTAAAGTTTTTTTTTTTTAACCTTTGGCATGCATCAAATATGCAGGGCCACATCATCGTTATTATTCGTCTTTTTCAATAGTTTTTCAAAAAATCTGAACAAACATTACCCAGCTATACATTTCTATCGATTTTATTCAGTAATTAGGAAAACAATAAAGATTGACTGATGATTACAACGAAAAATTATGCTATAATCCAGCGTTTTTTGCCTGTAATTGACCCTATTGTTTAATATATGGAATCCGTATAAATGAGCTGGTTTCGGTATCTTACTTGAACCGACGGAGACTTGTCTAGTAACCTTTTTAATTCTTCTACGCAGAGCGTACAAAAACAATGCAATGACCAGACATGTTCTCTGTAACCTGTACTCTATTACCGATAATTTTTGTTTGGGTGGCACCGTCGAGCGCGTCAATTAGCTATTGAAATATTGTTATCCTAGTCTTACTAACCTCGTTAAAAAAAAATTAACTGGTAGAATCGCTAGCAGACCATGTTGTTTTTATCCCAAAACTTGGAAGACAATTTAAACCAATAGTTAACACTATTGAACATTGTCTATTAGATCGAATTACAAATTCATCCAATTGGACCAACTACTATTAAATTAAACAATTTTTTCATACTACTGAAAAAGACTAAATTAATGTTTTAGTATTTGTAAATGTGATCATTTACAAGATATTTAGAATTATTTAGCTTCTTGTGATAAATACAATTAATCACAAAATAATTTTGGTCCCGACCATGGGCCTAATCGATTACACCGGGAGACTGACAGAAACCTGAGTAGCTAGCTTCCAGGATCATTTTAAAAACATTAGTTTTGACAAAAGATAATTATTCTGGCTTGATTTATTCACATCATCCCCTTTTAATTCTAGAACCATGTTACCATAATGATGCAGTGGTGCATCTGGTTCTCTTTTCTAACTTATTATAATCTGATGGGCCATATATTTCAGCAACTTATAATCATCAGAAACTTTGAAGTATATGTAGCTTCCATAGTTGCTCTCCTAAATTTGGAGGAGCAAGAATCTTGCAAGTAACCAAAGCAAGTATGGATCAGAACTACGCAGAACCAACGCCCTCTGAAGCTCATCCGGACAGTATGGACTTCCTCTCGCGCGCCTGGTGCGACTTCGCTGTCCAAGCTCTGCAACCGAGCATCTCGGACAAGTCCATCGTCCTTGTCGAAAATTCAATGAATCAAATGGATCATCACGGTGCTGGCGACTCTCCGTTGTCGGTAAGTACAATGCATTGGCTGATCGATACGGGGCGTTCTAGTTAGCTGTTGAAATGATTCGTGTGCTCTTTGCAGAGTATTGACAGAAGGGTACCATTTGATGATGGAGAAGACTTCATGTCTATGCCATGGCAATCCAATGATGTCCAGGTTCGGACACGATACGAACATTAATGATCACCTATACATATCTTATACCCTAATTCGCGGTCCGTCTTCTTGTTTAATTATCCGCTTTCTGTGTATTCTAGTCTTGGATCTCAATGCAACAAGCTATCCATCCTGAGGTGAATTATAGGAAATACTTCGGAAAAAGCAAGGTAACTTCATGGAAGATGGTCCCTCCTACATTGAATTCAATAAGGAAATGGATAAAGGATCTCAAGTTAAAGAGGAAAGAGGATGATCGGCTGCAACGCGCGGAGCTACATGCAGCTATATCTGTCGCTGGTGTTGCGGCCGCCCTGGCTGCAATCGCTGCTGAAAATGCGAAGTGCAAGGAACCAATCTCCGGAAAAGAGGTCGCGATGGCCTCTGCTGCAGCTTTAGTAGCTAGGCAATGTGCGAAAGTTGCGGAGTCTATGGGAGCAAAGAAAGAGGAGCTTCATGCTGTCATAGGCTCAGCCTTGACTGGCGCAGGTGCTAGCGAGATCTTGACCCTCACAGCTGCAGCAGCAACCTGTAAGAAAAAACTAAATGATCTTTGAAGGCTCCACTTATGCACTTTTTTAGCTGCAATCAATGTGATTTTGTCGTCCGATTTTAGCACTCAGGGGAGCAGAGACTCTGAAGGAAAGAGCAAGATACAGGAGCAGATTGGCAGGAAGCGAGCCTGTGCTTCCCATCGACGAAAATGCGCCCAACAACGAATTTGATTTCAAGAAGTGGAGGGCAAAAATTGCAGGTGGAACCGAGCTCCGCGTCGAAACTCCCGATGGTACACCATTCATTTGTATGCATCATTCGTTCAATTTGTCAGTTCAGTTTTGATTTCATGTTCTTGCACATATTAACAGGTAACTTCAGGGTGAGATCAGTGTCAATCAAAATGACCAGAGATGCAAAGGTTTGGAGGTGTTACTCTTCAAAGTTTAGGAATAGATATACATATGATCTGGAAGACGACCCGAAAATCTTCTGTCATCTATAAACAATGCACATCAAAAGATTATTTGCATCTTACCCTTAACTGGGTTCCTACCTTAACCATCTAGAATTATTTATTTAAGAGAAAACATGTAGAATTGATCACACATAAACTCTAAGAGGAGCATCTTGATTTCCTAACAACCAGAGTTTCAATTTTTGATCCTGCAGGTTATTTTAGAACTGAAGAAAAACGGATTGTTGAAGAGGAAGCAGGAAAGTACGTATGTTCTTAACCAAAGATTATAACTGATAAGAACTTAGATCAACTAACAACAAGGTTGTTCTAACTTAATCAGACACCTCGAGTTTGTTTCATAAGAATGTATCAATGTTAGAAGTCTTACTGGAATTGAACATTAATAAGTCAGTCTAAAGGGTGTCCGAATTGAATTCCGATCAAATTACCGCAACGAGATGCAGTTAGTGTATTACTCAAGTGCACTTCATAATCAAATTGTACTGTTTGTTCAGGTATAATTACACAGATGCATGCTGAACTGTATAAAGCAGACCAAGAGACGCAGGAGAACACATGTTATATAATTGTTCTAACTACAAGGCAGGGGCTATTCAAACTGGACATGGGCGAAGAGCAGTTTCTCTACGAAGCCTGGGCTACAACCATCGATCACATGTTCACTCTCTGCACATCCTAACTCGATCACCTCCCACACTTCGGCAATCGATCGAAGCGGCCCTTTCGAAGAAAAAACGACGGCTTTTGGATGATATCTTTGTAATCTTTCGTACTGAATTCTGTTTCTGCAGTAAATGAATAAGATTGTACTTTTTTCTGCGGTTCTTGACCAAGATGATATGTTCATATATTTTATGATCACCGTCGACACTTCATCATCTTACGTAATACATGGCACACCAAATTTACTATAGTTGTAGTACATGTATAACTTCGGTATTAGTCAATTTAGTGATCGTTCGATACCGAGTAGACAGAAGGAAAGAAAAAAACTATTCTTCCATGACCAACAAAACTACTCGAAAATCGAAAATTTGAATTCCGATTCAACAAAAAGAAGTAAAATGATGAGTACAATTAGCAATTATCAGTGGTAAATGGTGAATTACCAACCTTGCTTTGTCGTCCAACCATCCAAAGCAAAGTCCTCCTTGCAAACGACGGAGTTGTTGCCAATTCCTGGCCATCTTCCCATATCCCAGCATTCGCTGGATTGGTCGGTCCAGGTTCGAGACGAGTTCCGGTTCCCGCTTCCGAATTGCTAATATTGTTATTACTACTCACTGGAAACCTGAAGGAGAATGCCCTTCTTGAAGAAGATCCACCACGTCCACCCTCGGTTGAATTCTGCTTCATCTCCTTCTTATTCCCACGGAGCCAAATCTTAGATATGGAATAGCTCTCTCTTCTCTTGCTCCTCCCAATTGCATCTCCAACGCCAGCAAGTCCCCGAGAATTGGCTTCCAAGCTCGCGAACCCTTCGAATCCGTTGAACGTTCTTCTCGAATCGCAGCCAGCAGGAGCCCTGATAGGCACTTTCAAGAGAGAGTTCTCATCCATCACGTACTCGAAATGCCCCATAGAATAGCACCTCCTAGTAACCTCACTACTGCTGCTCCCTTCAGCAGCAGGATCATCAACATTCCTGAACTTCCCGAGCTTAACCGAAACAACTTTCTCAGAAACCTCGATCCGCGAAGATCCCAGTTCAGAGCCACAACCCTGCTCCCTACTGCTAGTACTACTATCATTCACATTGATCTCCCTAGACTGTTGTTCCCTTCCGGATTCGAGCACGAACACGACGGGAGAGCAGACATGATTATTACCACTCTGGGAGGTTAGATCAGGGACAAGGCTAGCTCTACATAAAGGGCAAGTGGAGTGAGACAACAACCAAGTGTCAATGCACTCCATGTGGAAAGCATGGCTACACTTGGGAAGCAACCTAAGCTTGTCCTCAGGCTCAAACTCACACAAACAGACAGAACAATCAAAAGGGTTGTTGCTGTTCTTGTTGTTGGATCCAATGATGTCCAAGTAGAGGAACACAGGGAGTGTGCTGTCTATAAAGAACTGGTCCAGACCAGCATCGTGGAGGTGGAAAAGCTGCTGCAACTGCCCTTGAAGTGCAGTGACCCTGTCCATTTCTTCTTGGTCCCTGGCTTGTGGCCTCAGGAGGAACCTCACCAGCAAGTGGAGCAGACCACATATGAAGAATATGATTGCAAGGACGATGATGATGATCAGGATGCTTGGGCTGACCTTGCTGTCCAAGTTCAGACCATCAAGGTTTTGTTGTCTTGGTGGTGGGTAGTTGCTCATGGAATCATCCATTTTTTGTTGTTTCTACCAATGGAGTTTGGAGAGAAAAATGTTATCTTTTCTATCTTTTCAGTTTGGATTGGACTCTGTGTAATAAACCATCAAAATTCAAGACCCAAAAATTGTTTTGATGTTTTAGCATGTGCTCGTGGTTAGTGACATTAAACACAAAGTTTTTTAAAAAAACAATTGGTGTAATAAAATTTGTTGGGTCAGAGCAGGTGAGGGTGGGGAAGAGGAGAATTTAATGTGGGTACTTAGAGGAGATATTAACTTTGTGAGCTCAGATTAGGGAAGACCATAGTTTGAATTATAACAAATTTGTCGAATTTGAATTTGTAAAAAAATTTAACCGTATTTGATTTGTTTTAGAAATTATTTTAAGTTCTAACATGTGCTCATGTTTAGTGAAATTAAACACCAATTTTTTTGTATAATAAAGTTAAACTATGGTGAGTCAATGTCAAGGGCAGGTGAGAGAGAAGCTGGAAGATTGGAGAATTTAATGTGACTATTTAAGAAGAGAGATAAATTTGTGAGCCCCGAGGGCCAGAAGGTGAGATTTCAAATTTGGACAATAAATTTGCCACCGAAAAGAAATTGCGGGCAATAAATCTGACCGGTGCACATTTAAATGTGGACACAGATCTTTCTTTCTCTCGGGCTTTAAAATTTTATATATGCCAACCAGAAATTCCGGGAGCTGGTGACAATAATTTGCTGATTTGTATTAAATGCATATAAAAAATAATGGCTTGCCGATGCATATGTAAGATAATTTGCTGATTTGTATTTAATTTAATTAGTTTTTTATGAACTCACCGTTCAATAATTGTTGCAATCAAATTGTTTTTTAATCCAAATACCAAATAGCATAAAAAGAATGTGTTAAATTTTTCTATTCGAATTTAAATTAATTAGTTTAATAACCATTGATTCGTATAAAAAATAATGTCTTGGGAAGATGACTAATTGAGATGGTTTCTTCATCAACTACAAGAAGGGCCTAATTCTTCTAGTTTTGACTTTGAACCAAAGTAAACATGGTTCATCAAATCCCAAGTCCAGCATCGTTTTCCCATGTTAGGAGGAAAAAAGTTAACACTCTCTTGAAATTCAACTTTTAAGTGATTGTTTAGTCACTTTTTAATAGGAAATTATTTGGTCACGTGTAAACTGGTAATGTGTCCGGTGGGTTATTTGGACGAATTAGTTGACTTATCTAAATGTTAGATATTGATTAGTTGAGTTACAGATCTCATATTATTAAGAAGGAAAAATGTATACATAATTATTATCTGATTTTACCAATTGTCACTTGAATACGGCCCCAGATCTAATGCATGATGTGTATTTGATTCCTGCATCGTACTGGGTTGACGTCATGGACCGCTTCTTTTATTGCTGACTTAATAATCGATGGAGGTATTTATTGGTCGCCGCTTTTTTTATCTAATGAAAGTGTATCCAATATTACTTGGATCGAAACCCATTTAACACTCTTTTCTTGAAAACAAATTTGAATTGACTTCTTCAATATGTAACGAATATCTATTGGTCTTCTTCTATGCAAAAGATGAACACTGACTAATTATTAAACATAATGGAAAATTGATATTAGTCCAAGTTATCGATTCCCGTCAGCTAACTACGTAACTTTATCAGTAGCCCACACGTACGCATCATAATTTTCGAAATCAAGTAAAAGGAAAACGACATTTTCTGCAAGTTCCTCGAAATTTCTCAACCTCTTCCTTGCAAATAAATTAAGAGTTGACGTTTGTACAAAACTCATTAAAACAATTATTATTTTCATGTAGAATCTATTTGTAAATTTTTATTTTTTATATAGAATTTGCTCTGAATTAAATGAAATCTAGGTGATTTAAAAAAACGAGATCTACAAATGAAACTCATTATTGAACTAACCCTAACATGCAACGGTACAACAATTGAATTACGGCATACAAATCGATTTTTCGATACCATCGGATAACAACATACATAATATCGAATAACAATATACAGACCATCGAATAACACCATACAAACTATCGAATAACAGCATATAGACCATTGAATAACAACATACAGACCATCAAATAACAGCATCGAGACCATCGAATAACGACATATAGACTATCGAATAATAGCATACAAACCATCGAATAATAACATACAAACCATCGAATAACGACAAACAAACCATTGAATAATAGCATACAGACCATTGAATAATAACATACAAACAATTGAATCATGACATACAAACTAGTTTTTCAATACCATCGGATAACAACATATAGACCATCGAATAATAACATACAGGCCATTGAATAACACCATACAGACCATTGAATAACAGCATACAAACTATTGAATAACAACTTTCAGACCATCGAATAACAACTTACAGACCATCGAATAACAACTTACAGACCATCGAATAATACCATACAAACCATCAAATAATGATATACAGACC
>SOPF01028666.1:26662-182130 GCA_012979155.1 Hypericum perforatum
ATCGAATAATACCATACAAACCATCAAATAATGATATACAGACCATCGAATAATGACATACAAACCAACGAATAATATCATACAGACCATCAAATAACGACATACAGACTAACAACATACAAATCATCGAATAACATAATACATATCATTAAATAACTAAAAAATCCTCCAAACTACTTCAGAACCCATCGAATCACAATATCATTGAATCACAATCATCAAATAAAGACGTAAATTAGGGATGTGAAGATTTACCTTTTACAAAAAATATAAGAAATTTATATAATATTGACTACTTAAAAAATATATCATGATGGAAAATAACAAAAAAAAAAATTATTTACCGTGTGACAATTGACATAAGAGATTGGATGACTTTTAATATAGTTTAATGGCATAACTCATATACAAATTCATGAAAATTCAAATTCAAATTTTTGCAAGTGAAATTATTATATTAAAATTTAACTTTTAGAAATAAGGTTGATTTTTCTCCGATATGTTCAAATGATTTGCTCTGATATGTTTGAGTGATTCTCTCTGATATGTTCAAGTGGTTCGCTCTGGTATATTCGAATAGTTTACTCTGGTATGTTCGAGTGGTTCACTCCGATATGTTCGAGTAGTTTGCTCTGGTATTTTTGAGTGGTTCCTTCAGATATGTTTGAGTGGTTCCCTCTGGTATGTTCGAGTTGTTCGCTCTGGTATGTTTGAGTGGTTCCTTCTAGTATATTTGAGTAGTTCGCTCCGATATGTTCGAGTGGTTCGCTCCGATATATTCAAGTAGTTTGCTCTGGTATGTTCGAGTGGTTCGCTCTGATATGTTCGAGTAGTTCGCTCTGGTATGTTCGAGTGGTTTGCTCCGATATGTTTGAGTGGTTCTTCCGATATGTTTGAGTGGTTCACTCTAATATATTCGAGTAGTTTGCTCTGATATGTTCGAGTAGTTCGCTTCGATATCTTTGAGTAGTTCGCTCCGATATGTTCGAGTAGTTTACTCCGGTATGTTCAAGTGGTTCGCTCCGATATGTTCGAGTAGTTCACTCCAATATGTTCGAGTAGTTTGCTCTGATATATTCGCAAATATAACATAACCTGTTGATTATTCTATTACTTAATTGAAGGATCTCAACCTCTAATTATTGAAAACATAACATAGAACATCAGTTTGATGTTTCATTATTTGAACTAATTAATATTCAAATATCAATAGTTAATTTATTTTTACAAGTGTCGAAATAAAATTTTCAAAATGTTTTGAAATAATAAAGGAGTACAATAATTTATGCACTCGCGGCACAGCCTAATTAGCAAATTACAGCAGTAAAAAAAAGTCATTTGCTTGTTAAATACCGTCGGGGACCATTATACACGCGGTCTAGCACTGTGCTGTAAACAGTGCTCCTGCACCAAATAAGGGACTCCTTGAATACTTTGTAATTTTAAAAATGTCAAGTAAGTCTAACTTATTTCCAATTTTTACCAGGAATCTATCCATTAATCCAATTCAAGGACTTTTTAAGCAAATAACGTCATTTTGATGTCTACATGAGATCTTACGTAACCGTAGCACCAATTAGCCATTGTTGATGTGGCCAAAAACAAATTATCAAATTAATACCAAATATGTCACAAAAAATCATTTTTCCTCAATAATAACTAATTGGGATCGCTGACATGTGGCATCTCTCGTAGATGTCAAAACGACATCATTTGCTCAAAAATTCCTGAATGAGATCAATGGACTAGTCATGATAAATTGAATTTATTTTACGATTTTAGAAATATAAAGTACCCAGGTAATATCACCGAATCTAAAAGATTTTTATGTGCAATTTTTCTTATTAAGAATAAGTCATATATGAGCTTTTATACAATAAATTATATTTCACTTACCTATTATTACCTGTTATTATTTGAGATTGAATACTGTGATTTTAAAATAAAATTATATATGTCTATCCAGGGATCGACTATACCACATTCGATAGCATAGAAGACAATTCTTTAAACCTATTGCATATCTTGCGAGATAAAATGTTCAAACACCATGCAAACTACGCCCAATAGTGTAGCTTCAGATATGATACTCTAGAATCAATATCTATGAAAACTATAGAAAGTTTCAAGTACAAAATCGAAGAGTAGTTTAGAATTACGATAGCATATAAAACATTGGAATGTTAGGTTTTCGAGAATATTTTTTTTGCTTGGGAAACAAGATTCGCGTTGGAAGCTTCGACCATCTGCTTAATAAATTAACGCACCAAAAAATTATTTTATTGCCCATGAGATCCGGTACTTTCTTTCTTTTATGCTGCGTAAAGTGAAGTCAGTGACATAACAACTAGCTCCCAAATGTTGATCTCAGTTTGGAACGGCTCCATTGCTGTTACAAACATTTAAAATTGTGTTAATTTCATCATAATAAAAATAAGAGTAAATTGCCCTCAGGTCCCTGACCTTTGCTAAAATTACTATTTTTGTCCCTACTATTTCGAAAAAGAGGATCTCGTCCCCCATCTTTGCTTAATTAACACCCTTAGGTCCCTGGTGCTGGAATCAGAAAATTTCTCCGGCACTCAGGGACGTAAAATGTCTTTTTTGCCCTTATTCAAAAATTAAAAAAAAAACAGTACTCTTCTTCTTCCTCTCCTCCTTCTCCTCTTCTCCTTCTCCCTCTTCCTTCCTCCTCCTCCCTCCTCCTCTAATCTCCCTTCCCTCCTCCGCCCTCCTCTTTCCCCCTCTTCCTTCTTTCCTCCCCCTCATCTACCCTCCTCCTTCCAGCTCTCTCCTCCTCCTCTTATCTTCATTTTCCGTCCTCCTCCTCCACCTATCCTCCCACCTCTCTCTTCCTCCTCCATCTTCCTTCTCCTATCATCCTTCTCCCTCCTCCTCGCCTCTCACGGCGGTGTTTTTTTTTAACTTTTGAATGCAAAGGCAAAGGAGACATTTTAGGTCCCTGGGTGCCAGAGAAATTTTCTGATTCCGGCACCAGGGACCTAAGGGTGTTAATTTAGCAAAGATGGAGGACGAAATCCTCTTTTTTGAAACAGTAGGGACGAAAATGGTGATTTTAGCAAAAGACAGGGACATGAGGGCAATTTGCTCTAAAAATAAACCTTTATTGAATTATATAACATTTATAACAAATTTCGTGAACAAGCAAACAACAAACATATTTTTTTAAAGAAAGTTGATATATATAGTCTTCTCTCCCAATAATAACGTTTATGTTCGTTAGACTTGAACAAAGAATTTCTAATAATAAATTTAATTTTTTTTATCTCATCGATAAACTCTGTAAACAAAATATACTTTAAGAAGACATTGATGGTCGCAAACAATCTGAGGCGTGAGCTGGTAAATAAAGGAAATCCGCCGTCCATGGCATGAGATCTACTCAGTATTGACTGTGATTTGCTCAAGCTTGGCTCTGTTTTCGAAAGAAGTTGACCTAATTTGTTTCGTTATAGAGTTGACTTATACATCGGCCTTTTTTCTCAAAAAAAGAGAAAACACAAAAAGTGATGGACCCAGCGGCAGTCCAGTCCTTGAGGAGGAAACGGAAAACTTTCTGCACGTATTGAGTTTAATTTTTCAAAATGTTTTCATAAATGGACATAGACACCCAAAAGACGACTCATAATCCAATATTTAAGAAGAAACCTAAATTCATTAACTTCAAAAATCTAAGTAAGCATAACCTAAAAAAACTTGAAAATCGGAATTTTGATCGAGTTGGTGAACAAAATTAAGAATTATTTAAATGATAAAAAATTTAGATTTTTAGTTAACTGCGGACTTGTATTATGCTTTTAAACAAGGTTTTCAATAAGTCATAAGAAATTAAATATTAGTGACCAGATATCCGAATGCTTCACATATCCCTTGATTATTGAATTTTTCTCATCCCCCTTAATTTAATTAGTTTTGAGCTATTATTAAAAAAAAAATATAGTTTTGAGCTAGCTCATGGGCTAGGCCTATGAAACCAAGCTGAAACCCGGTCAACAGAGATCTGGGCCAATCCACATTTTAGAAGCCCACCACGGAAGCCACGTTTTTCTTATCCGTTAAAAGAGAGTGGAGTGACGATGAGGCCATTAGATTCCGATATCGGCTGGACTGACCAGTCGGGTAATATTATTTTGACTTTTTTTCAATTTCGATACTTAGATGTCATAAATTCTGCACCAAAACTAAAATTTGGGACATAAGTGTCCAACTTTGCTCCCAATTATATGACCTTTTTTAGACAGCGCGGATCTAATTTAGAGATTCATTCGAAAATAACGTACACAGCAAATGTTGAGTTGGTGAACCAGGGACTAGCCACGGTTCCAAAACCTACGGTTTGCCGTTAAAAAATATGGAACAAGAAAGTTAGCCAAATCTTAGTTTATAGAATTGTCATTTATGATTCAATTTGTGGTTTAACATTTTTTAACAAAATTAAAAGAAAATCACAAATTAGCTTCATCAGAAAATGACTCCAAAGGAATGATTCAAAGAACTTTCATCATAATTCAAATTCCGATTCCAGAATCGTTAATTACGCAATTTTGTTCGAACCGTGGTCAATCCTAGATCGAGTACAATTTCACCGATGGGATGAAATCCCCCGCGAACTGAAAGTAATTTATGGGCTCTCCCTATTTTTGTTCCCGCCCCACTAAAGAAAGGAGAGAGAGAGAGAGAGAGAGAGAGAGAGAGAGAGAGAGAGAGCCAACCAACCATATGCCAATTAGAAAGAACATAACATATGATATGATGATACACGCCTGCCTAAGCATGCCACTTCTTTTTCTGCGGCTTTCCTACCTTTTTTTAGCCAAAAGTCGCTCCCTTTATTTCCCCCTTTTTTAAAATATATTTTTTCCCTTCTTTCTTTCTTTCTTTCTTTCTTTCTCCTGGGAGTTTGTTTTCCCCAAGTGGGTTCCTCCCCTTGAATCTATCTGAGAGAATAATCGAGACCAATTGGCGAAATGGGTATTGGCCATTTTGGTCCTGGGGATGTACTATAAGTGGGATTTTGATATTTGCTGTCTAGAAAGGGAGAATTTTTGGGAGTTGAATTGTAAATTGTGTGATTATGTATAGATTTGAAATTTGATCTTTGTTTTGTTTTGATTTGTTTTGTTGTGTTTTTGTTTGGTTGGTTGGTTGGCAGAAAGCTCAAAGGTCACATCAGAATTGTAAAGTTTATTTCTTTATTGGAAGATCAGTTAGGGGAGAGCCTGCATTTGTTGTTTCCTTTGGGAATTAGCTTTAGGAATCAATAAAAAGGTCTGTCGGATTCGGACCGGTTGGTTTCCTTGTTAAAAGGATTGAATTTGGAGGCTCCCATTTTGAAGGGCAAGAAGAATTGTTTAGTACCATGAAATTGCTCAACATCATGGGGAATTCTTTTGGTTGTTCTGCGTCGGGTGAGCGGTTAGTTACCGCTGCACGGGATGGGGATCTCCAAGAGGCTAAGGCCTTATTGGAATACAATCCAAGGCTTGCGCGTTACTCGACTTTTGGGGTTAGAAACTCTCCGCTTCATTACTCAGCTGCTCAAGGACATCACGAGGTCTGTTTCCAAACTTCAGTGTACTAGTTTACTCAGCGTTTTCTGCTTGTAATTTGTCGTCGTTATCTGTGTATCTTTGCGCTTGCAGATTGTGTCTCTGTTGCTTGAGTCTGGAGTTGATATTAATCTGAGAAACTATCGCGGACAGGTAATTTTGCTTCCCCACTAAATTACGGGTTTATGTTTGCCCGGATTTGGTTGTTATCTTGCATTTTGTTGAGTTGTAATCGCCAATGTGTTTGGTTTTAGACTGCTCTAATGCAGGCATGCCAACACGGGCACTGGGAGGTCGTTCTAACTCTGATTTTATTCAAAGCCAATGTAAGAAGTTCATCACTACATGGGCATCAATTTTTTCCTCAATGAGATTTAAAAGTGCTCAGTATTACGTAGTTTACTTGTAATAAGCTGTGGAAGTACTTGTTTGACTCCAGATTCACCGAGCAGATTATCTCAATGGGGGAACTGCTCTCCATTTAGCTGCGTTGAATGGCCACACTCGGTGCATACGGCTAATTCTGGCCGATTATATACCTAGCATTGCTGATTGTTGGGCAGGACTACGAAATAGGGGAATTGGGGATGAAAGTGTCACCGAATTCGACGAAAGGTACTTTCTTCTATTCAGTAACCTGCCTTCCGAATCTTGTGTCTCCAAGCTGCTTAATGTACTTTGTTTTGTGCCAGTGCTCTCCATGAAATAATCAATAGGCCTGCCGATGGAGGTATTACTGCGCTGCACATGGCAGCATTGAATGGGCATGTGGAGAGCGTTCAGCTACTCTTGGACCTTGGAGCTTCCATTGCCAATGTTACCGTGGAGGATGGAAGTACAATTGATTTGATAGGTAATTGTTTTGTCTATTCAAATTTATTTTTATTTGAAGTGTAATACATCATTTAGCTGATTTGCTTGTACTTTAATTTGGTGATTATTTGTCAAGCATGTTTTAGTTTAAAAGCACGATCCTCTTTAGGCTTTTCATTTTGGTTGTAGTTATATGCCGATATTAAAGAAAGTACTTTCTTTGACTTGCTTCTATAAGCGTTTTAAGTTGTTTTATCTAATGTAAGATATATTTAGTGTGCTCTACTTGCTTTGTTTTTGTCAATGTAGAATTCTCCTTCTAATTATCATTACTTGTTCCATTGTTTGATCTTGACAAAATCATTTTAAAGGTGCTGGAAGCACGCCTCTTCATTATGCTGCTTGCGGTGGTAACACACAATGCTGCCAAGTACGGTTACTCTTAAAATAAAGTTGGAAAAAGCTTATTTGCTTCCGTAGCACGTGCACCAAAGTTTATTGTTTCTTTTTCTGTTTCCAGATTCTGATTGCAAGAGGTGCCAGTCTGATTGCTGAAAATGCCAATGGGTATGTACCTTCATCTCATGAAAATTAGAAATCCTATCCCAAAGTTCGTGCATCTTTTGTCGAAGTTCCAGTTTTACTATGTTCTGAGAGATTAACTGACATACTCTGCATAAATGCACCTTCTCCAGTTTTATTACACTATATTCTTATCTTGGTTGGTTGTGTCTAATGAACAAGTAGAATAAGAAAGTAACACTCGTGCTCTCCTATTTTAGATGGACACCTTTGATGGTTGCAAGGTCATGGAATAGGACAGAACTTGAGGAGATTCTTTGCATGCAACAAGAAGAACATCACTTGCCGCTTTGTCCTTCATCATATCTTTCTGCTCCTCTTATGAGCATTGTCAAAATTGCCAGGTAACTAACTGTTACTAACCAACTTTGATTTGATGTAATTCCAAGTGTCGATTTCAGTTTCTATCCATCTATTTCCAGCTGTTACTGGGTGCTTCCCCTCAATTGATATACATTTTGAATGCCTACAACGATGCAGCATTTGTTCGAGAATGTTCATCTATCACGTAAATTCCTGTTAGACGTGTTTTAAGTTTCATGAAAGAATGAAGCTTGACACGACAGATTTATGTGATCTGTATTCGCTATGCAACCATTGTCTTGCTACCGTCAAATCTCATAACGTATAATTTTGGACCATGCAGGGAATGTGGATGGAGAACTTGCGACCCTCTTCCTACATGCCTAGAACCCTGCGTTGTTTGTCTAGAGAGGAAGTGCACTGTTGCTGCAAAAGGTTGGTATTGTTGGAGAGTCATCGGAAGTTACAATGGGATCGATTGGTTTATAAGTTGGGAAAATCTACCTACTCACAACCTTAAGGTTTTTGGTAGAATATGGGAATTTTCTTTATGGTATCATAGTTAATTGCTCTAACAAACTCATGGCCCATATGCTTGCGCGACCCCATCCGAAAGCACGAGAAGAATGCTAGGCCCGTGCAAACTTCAGCACGAAGGGCTTCGTTTTAGGGGGTGTGTTGGAGTGTCCCATATCGGAAGTTGCAAGTGGGATGAGTTGATTTATAATTTAGGAGGATTCAATATGGAAATTTCCTTTAGGTATCAATTATGTGTCATCGATTATGCCTTGCTTCTTGTTCATGTTGGACCTATATTCCTGATATCCATATGGACGCGAGTTCTCTTTTGGGGACAAGTTCATGACTCGACTGAGTGGGTTTGGCTAACGGGAATGGCTGTTACTTAAAAAAATGAGAATGATGTTTGAATTAGGAAGCTGTCATAATTTTGGTCTAGGGTGGCATTTCTCAACTGAGAACACCCTCTTAGTGGCTCTCTACTCAGCATTTATGGTGACCGACATCTCATGCTTTTGTTAATCGTCGCGAATTTTTTTGCATGTATTGCGGGCTATCATTGTGTATCGATGTGTTGAGTATTTGCACTCAGGGTTTATTTTTTGCTTTTCAAGTTTCTATAATCTTGTTACGCATTAGTATTATGGGCCAGGAAACTGAATGGAATTATGATGACAAATTATGCAGGATGTGCTCATGAATTCTGCACACGCTGTGCGTTATACCTGTGCTGCACCATCTGCACCTCAACTGTCACTCAGCGTCCTCCAGGATCGGTTGCTTGTCCTCTTTGTCGGCATGGCATTGTTTCTTTTGTCAAGCTCCCAGAGACGAGGCCAGCAGCCAAGGTAATTGCTAGAACGAGCTTGTCGTTGTCTCTGTGTTCGTGCTCTTGCGAAGAACCGGAACCTACTTCTATTACAATCCCTTTATGCAAGCCGGAAATCCACTGCACAAACATCTCCCCTCTTTCGTCCTCGTTCCGCTCGTTGAGCTGCCAGAAGTTTCCATCGTTCAAGCTGAATGCTAGCCGCTGTATCGGAGCAGGAGATACAAGCCCGTCCCTCGTCCGTTCTTCGCTGGACCCTAGTCTACGGGAACGGTTGGTGAGGTACTCCAAGCTGAGATTAAGACGCTCTGCTTCTGACAATGACCAGCTCTGCTTCTGACAATGACCAGAGAAGGTCTTGGCTTTCTGGAATTAATGATTATATCTTTCACCGACTCGAACCTGGATTATTCGGTAACAATGGTCTCCCGAATACCTGGTTATCTACACCAAGAAAAACAAATGATTATAATTCTATATAGGGAATGGTTGTTGATAGACTTACTGCATATTCTTTTTCCCATTTTCCTTGATTCCAAATTCTTCGATTTGTACATGTTTATGTGAACTCTGTAAACTTCAAACCAGTCTTTCTTCCTAGGTTCTCCATTTCAATTGAGTAAGCTTCGCATAAACAACTTGGCTTATTGTACGGACATTTTTTACAGTGATCACTCACTCCACAAGAATGATATGAATTCATAACATTAACTGCACTCACTCAGAACGTGCAGAACGAGGTTCGTTCATGTACTTTTAACGACAGTCTTAAACCCAAAATTTGAGAATAATTCCAAAGATAGAATCAAATTCATCCAAAGGACTACAACAACGATTGTTACTATCTCATGTTATGCTTTTTTTAACGACAATTCGAGCATATGCTATGATCCAACAGCATCTATAACCTAACAAGTGGGCTCTGGGCCCACACCCATATGTCCCTTTAGTATCTACTACAAGTTGTCCAAGGATTTCACTCGAACACTGGGATTTGGTTGCTTCCATTTAGTAACTGCAAAAGTTGGTTTTTAGAAATGTGGGTTTGGATTGAGGGGGAGTGTAGTACTATTTTGGTTTCTTATGAGTAATGTCGAGGCTAAGCTTGGAGTACAGTGCACGGAAGGTGATTTTATTGATGGATGATAACATTTTACGTATAGTTTGCTATTGTTGATGGTCGTTTAAAACGGTTTTTGTATATTCAGGGCAGGGCAGAGGTTTCGGGACAAGGGTTCGTGATGGAACGGCTCAAGTCTCCTGCTCGCCTTATGATTGTTTCGGATCTTGATCATACCATGGTTTGTTTCCTTCTGTCAAGTTGTTTATGTTCCTCACTGATGATACTTTGGAAGGCCATTTTGATGTCAGTTTGTTTGTGTGCTGTTTATTGGTTGTAGGTTGATCATCACGATCCCGAAAACTTGTCTCTTCTAAGGTTCAATTCCTTGTGGGAAGCTTATTACCGAGCAAATTCTCTGCTTGTTTTCTCCACTGGGAGATCGCCCACGCTTTACGACGAGCTGAGGAAGGAGAAGCCCATGTTGACACCAGATATAACCATATTGTCTGTTGGAACTGAGATCACTTATGGAAATTCTATGCTTCCGGATGAAGGATGGGTGGAGGTCCTTAATAAAAAATGGGACAGGAATGTGGTTGCTGAAGAAGCTAGTAAATTTCCCGAGCTTAGACTTCAGGTAATGGTTAGGTCTTTTCTGTGTTTATGACCGTATCAGTGTATAACTTCCAATGGCTAGAATGTATATGATATTCTGATGTATGGTCCAGTCTGAGACAGAGCAAAGACCACACAAGGTAAGCTTTTATGTGGACAGGGACAAGGCTCAGAATGTGACCAAGGAACTGTCTGAGAAACTAGGGAAACGAGGGGTAAGAATCAAGCTCTTGCCTTGTCTGATAATGCTTGGACTTCTCGATAGGCTCTCTGGAATATTCCTCCTCCTTTATTTCCTCTATCAAAAATGAATCTGTTTCCTTCTTTTTGCGTATAGTTGGATGTCAAAATAATCTACAGTGGGGGTATGGATTTGGATATATTGCCCCAAGGTGCCGGGAAAGGACAAGCTCTTGCATATTTGCACAAAAAGTTCAAGACCAAGGGGAACCTGCCAAACAACACACTTGTATGAGGTGATTCGGGGAACGATGCTGAACTCTTCGGCATCCCTGATGTATATGGTGTCATGGTAGGTACAATTTTAGTTCTTCATCGAAACCGTCGTCACTTTTTATGTCCTCATTTGAGACTCCTCATCACTCGTAACCGATGTCTTTTATTCTTTATGCAGGTTAGTAATGCACAAGAGGAGTTATTGCAATGGCATGCTGAAAATGCTAAATCTAATCCTAAAATCATCCATGCAAGTGAAAGGTGTGCTGGTGGGATCATTCAAGCCATTGGTCACTTTAGTCTCGGCCCAAGTAAATCTCCACGAGATATCACTTTTCCAAGTGAGATTAAATCAGAGAATGCAAGTGCCAATTTCGTTGTGGTAATGTTCTTTTTGTTCTATGAGAGATGGCGGCGTGCTGAGGTGGATGACCCTGCTATGTATAAGACTTTGAAGGCTCAATGTGTATGTATACCCGTCCTTGTCCTCGTTCTCATGACCGTATATCTTTCGTTTAGCAAGTTGAATTTGATCATGAAATATCCACATTCTATAGCATGATCTAACAGAATGATCGGAGATTAGGAATGTAAGAGCTTAATTAAGCTCTGTGTTGTGCTGATCTTAGAAGCTTAATCTTTTGAGGAACTTGATTAATGAAAAGTGTGACCAAGTTTGGAACATTCATGCATGATCCTGTCGTTTTCCCATTTATATGCTTGATTCTTGATGTATTGGCTGTTGCTCATGTTCTTCTCTCTGGCAGACTCCATCTGCTATTCTTATCAATCCTTCTGGTGCTGAAACCTCTCTCGTTGATGCGGTTAGTACATTGGACAGCGTGTATGGTGACCAACAAGGTAAACAATTTCTGGTCTGGGTAGATCAATTGTTACCCACAAAGGTTGACTCAGATGTCTGGCTAGTAAGGTTCAGAAAGTGGGAGCAATCAGGTAAAGAATGTACATAAAAGTGACGTATCACTCCTTAGGTTAAGAATATCCTAAAATATTATCCATGATTAAGATTTTTTACAGAATGTGTTAGTTTGCAAAATATTCATCATAGAAAAATGAATCTATATATTTTTGTAGAAATTCATTTTCTCTGTAAATAATTTAGATTTTTAAAAAAGTTTGAATCCATATCTTATAAATATGAAAGAGATTTTAAAAAACTGCTCAGCAAAATACGATTCGAGATTCTCGATATGAGAGAATTAAAAAAAAAAAGCTAAAACATCGTTGAGTAGGTAGGCATGGATATTATATAGTTATTTTGACCGATCATTCTTGATGACATAAAATACGCATCACCAACAACAAACGCATCGAAACTGAAAGTTGTAATATTTTATTTTGTGACTTGGATTCAAAAGGTTCAATTTTATTTTGTTCAAGTCAATACATATTAAGTATTCGCATTATGATCTGTACCCCTTTTGTTTCAGTCAGTTTGATTCCGATTAAATGTTGAGTGATTTCTTGTGTGTCACGTTTGGATAGAATATAAATATTTTATTTGTAACTTTCATTATGTGCAGTAGTTCATTGCTGACAACATAAACATAATTGTTCGAGATTATTATATTATTATCTCTAGTAGAGTCTAACTCTTTGATTGACATTTTCTCGAACTATCCAACTACCATGTTAGCAAGTCTGAATTTAAGTTGATTAACCTAGAACTCAGTTAAAATCTAAATTGAATCGTAACTTTTGTTTAAAAGATCAAATTAGAACTTATTAAATTTAATAATTGAACAAAAGGAGCTCCTTATAGGAGCAAATTCAAATCTGGTGGAAGTTAATAAATCCTGGACTTGTATATTCAATTATATGTTAATGTCAAACAGCATAATTGTAATACATCTTTCTTTCTAACATAATTGTCTATCCAATCCTATTTACCTTACATCATTGTCCCACCTCCATCAGATTGGCTTGATCCCTTCCTTCAGTTTATAAATTCTCTTTCATAACATTAAACAGACAAGCTTGACAAATTCCTACCATTAATTTATCTGGAAATTTCCCTTGAAAGAACTGTTGGACTAGGAATGACAATGGGCAGGATTCAGGTAGGATATATAGGACCCAGATCCTTATCCTCTTTTTTGAAGGTGGACTCAAATCCTTATCCTTATCCTCTTTTAAAAACAGGATTCGGGCAGGATATAATTCCAAAAATATCGGGCAGGATCAGGATCGATCCGCGGGTCCATGGTACATAAAAATTATTTAATTGAAAAAATTAAACCCACAATCTCAAAATTCATATATATTATAAAATTAAAACACACAATAATGATAAGACTTTTATCTTTCTCCCTACAAGTTGGCTTGTTTAATTTGAAGGTTTTTTTAGGTCACAAAATTTTATGATGTTTAATTTAGATTTTTTGGGACTTTAAATAAAAAGTTGAAGATAGTTTTTTAGGTTACGTAAATTTAAGATATTTAATTAGGAAGTTGAAGTTAGAAATATTTAATTATGAAGTTAAAGTTGAATAGGGTAACTTATAATTAGGAAGTTGAAGTTAAATAGCATAGAATGTGTTACTAACTTACTTGGTATATTCTAAAGTATTATATATATGTATATATATAATTCGGGTAGGATCCGGATAGGATCCTATAAGTCCATATTCATACCCTTATTCTTTTTAAATATCAGGATTCGGGCAGGATTCGGATCTAGGACCCGGTCAAAGTCAATAGATCCTAGATCATTCGGATTTAAAATCGGGTAGACCCTTAGGATCCGGGTCTAATTGCCATCCCTATGTTGGACCGACCAAAACCGATTAATTCCCTGATAATATTTCTATGGACCACCGTAAATTTTGTTAAATGATCTCACTATAAGTACGACTTAGTATTAATAATAATTATATTGTCATTAAGTATCTATTTTATAGTGGACATTGCTTTCATTTAGCTGACCAATTCATCAACCATATTTTAGTAATGCAATATCAAGACTAGTTCAATTACTTCGACGTTATATTTTTTTTTTTTTGGTGTAAATTAATATAACATCTAAAGGGATCATTATTTATAGCCACGAGAAACCATTCATACAGGAACTCTACCATATTTAGGTTCAAACTTGATAAAAATGATGGACTTCAATCGTATTGTCATGAAGCTCCGGGGAACCATGTCCGAAGCTAACAATATAATCTCCACAAACAGGAACCTAATGGCGGCCATCTCCTTGGTAACCATCCTCATCAACTCTGTGCTCTATCTCGCCCACGTCTTCTCCCTGAAGCCCTTCCTCGACGACCTTCTCGTGATAGGCCGGAGCAACCCAAATCACCTCGCCAAGCTTCTCGTCGACCTCAAGAGAATCGCTGGACCGATCATCTCCGTGACGTCCACCTTTCTCGTACTCAATCACCTCACCTTCTTGCTACTCAACACTACCATTATCATAGTCTCCGCGAGGCTAGCCCCTGCCTCCAAATACTTGTTCGAGACGTTGATCGTGTCACTGAAAAGACCATTCCTCACTTCGGTCCTCGTCTCCATGCTCTCTCTTGGGTACCTCGTCATTGTAACAGCAATTGTACTCTCTTTCGCCTCATCTTCTTATTCCTCGGCCTTCTTCTTTATGATCATTTGCATTTTCGCCTACCTCCTCGACATCTACCTCTCCATGTTTTGGAAAATGGCCATTGTGGTGTCCGTTCTCGAAGAGGTGCATGGGCTTGAAGCGTTAGGGAAGGCCGAGCAACTGTTAAAAGGGATGAAACTACATGGGTTTGTCCTAAAATTGGGTTTTGAGCTGTTTTATTTGGGTTTACTACTAATTGGGAGGGCTTTCCAGAAGTATTATTTCACACCAGTGGCTATAGCTTCATGCATGGCAGTGAAGTGTTGTATATGTTTGTCTGGACTGTACGGGTACGTTGCATTTACTGTGTTCTACTACAAGTGCAAGTGCAAGAACAGAGGTGAGGAGGATGTGGTGGAGTTGCCGGGGAGAATTGACCAATACAATAAATTATCTGCCAGTACTACTACAATAATCGACGAAACCATCATTGATATATAGTGCAGAATTTTCTTTGATGTAATGTCGAGACTATGCCTTCAGTTTGTCAAAATTATGACACCCCGGTGTTTTTATTTGGTGAAATTTGCACCAGACTTCGTATTATGTAACATGTTAAGGAAATAATTTTAGCTTTTGTTGTGGTGTTATTGATATTATTTTTTGTTGTATTTTTTTGTTGCACTAGAATTTTGAGGAGGTCGAAATTATGAGAATATAAATTTTTCTTATATCTATAAGTAAGATTTTTGCCTCTCAATAAATATAGTGCAAGGACTCGGGAGTGAGTAACAATAGTTAGAAAATTGATTATTGGAGAGAAAAAATTGATCATGTAGGACCCCGCAATAAAAGTGTCACTATGTAAAATTTTAACAGTAGGGTACATAGTGTAGGGACGGTCAGTTACTCTTGTCTTCAATGCTTAATGGTTGTAATTAATGTTTTTATTTCATTTTTTCCCTTAATGTCACTATGAGGTTTGTTACTTGCTATTTTTTTTGGTTTGTCACATACTATGTTACTACGAATTTTTGGAAATCCATTTACTTTAATACCTTAAAGTTTTGGTGAAGCGGTCGGATGAGCCGTGCTGAGGACTTCAACGGTAGTAACTAAGCAAGAGATTAGGGATTTGTAATATTAGAGGGTTTATAAAAAAAAAAGAAAATTTTAAAAGTTTATTTTTTTTATTTGTCACGTCATCAAACAAATGAACAGTACTAGATATCGTGATAGGCACGTAAAAGCAGCTAGATGATGTTGCAACCCAGTTGGCTTAAAATGTCAAAACAAATTTGCAGTGACTCATTTATTTATTTTGGAAACATTTCATTTTAATATCAGCCGTTGTCGCGATTTCGCATATCAGTTTCTCTTTTATTTTCACCACAAAGTACCAAGGTGAAAAACCACCGCATGTATGGCCTAGCGGTTAAAACAGGGGGTATGGTCTTAAGCATGAGGTGGGAGGTTCGAGCTCCGTAAGCCCCTACCAAGAACCGGAATTGTGGAAACAATTTAACCCACAATTTTTTCCAAAAAAAAAAATTACCAAGGTGAAACAATCCAACTTACAGTCTTACTGAGCACCAATAAGAACTTTTCTCTCTTAAAAAACCCTTGCAGCTTCCATTTCTACGCGTTGACTTGATGGCTTCTCAACCTTTTAAGTCAACTGCAAGTTAAATTATATGAGATTTTTTATATAGAAATTTTTTTTTAGATCCTATGCTAAATCTTATTCTATTACATCAGAAATGCTCATGCCAGGAGTTGAACCCTGGACTTCACCCCACATGGGTGGGAATAATACCACCGGACCAAATGGTCACTCGGCTTCTATATAGAAATTTAGCTTTCATGTAACCCACACCAAAAAAGGTTGAAATTTATTGACTAATAATTATCTGAATATATAAAGTTTATGCTCCCAGGACTATCAGTTTATAGAGAATCCATCTTAAAAAAATATAGGGATGAAAAGGTTATTTTACCAGTAAGAAGTTGCGGCGTATAAATGTTGTCCACAAAAAATTCCTAAACAACAACGAACATAGACGGGATTGCTATTTGGAATTCTAGAATTTTGGAACGTACCATTATTAACTTTTTGCCATATGTATTATTTACATATGGAATGAAATATGAAAGAGAAAATTATAATTTTAATATCTGTGATTTCAAGTTTTTAACGTATGATTATGTGTGTCAAAAAATATCAAATGAATCTTTAAATAAACATCTTTGTTTTATTTTTAGGTTTGGGTAACTTTCCAAATTAGATCATTTGTATTTGACTTGGCAAGTCACGTCATTTTTTTTATTCCTAATTGGCATTTTTATTTTTTATTATTAAAATAATTAAAATGTTCTTAAAAAAATACAAAATATTTATCTCAGAACGTCCAACCCATCTCTCAAAAGAGATGAGGGAGGGAAAACCGAGAGGAGTGACAAGTGAAAAATATAAGAAAAAAGGAGAGATAATAAAACGAAAAAAAGGGACAAGATCTAGAGGGAGGGACAGAGGTTGAAGACAGTAAATTTTTTGTATTTTTTCATTTAAAGACATTTTGGTTATTTTAATAATAAAAACCAAAAATGTCAATCGAGATTTAGAAAAATGACATGACTTGCCAAGTCGACTACAAATGACTACATTTTTTTTGGTTTAGAGTAGATTTTGGCTAAAATAATCAGTCAAGCCTGGAAATAAAATGTAGATACTAATCTCATAATTCATTTGGTCGTTTCCTAATCTTATGATTATGTGTCAAAAAACTGCATGTAATAAAAGTATAAAAAAAAACTATATAAATAATTAAATATACTCGAAGATTTTAGATAGTATATACTCGAAGATTTTAGATAGTATAAAAAAAAAATTAAAACAGGCGCGGGATTGGCAGGAATAATCACTATATTATTCCAAAAACAGGAAACTAACTAAAAAGCCGCGATAATGTTGGTATCTACAGCTCCTTCTCTGCGACCAATCAATGGAAATCCAATTCTCTCCCTAAAAAGCCCATCTACTTTTCCCACTTCTTCTTCTCCCTTCCTCAAGTAAGTTCAAGTAGACTTGCCCCCCACTTCATGTTTTGCTCGTATTCTTGTGTTGCATAATTGGTTGTGTGTCCGAATACTCGGGTTGAATTGGGAATGGGTGTCCGGGTTCGGGTTGTTTGACCAAGAAAATATGTGAACTTATTCGAATTGTTGATGGAGAATCTTCGGTGAAGAAAGTAGGACTGGTGATGGGTTTTATTTACTGGACTTGTTGGGTCTATCCGTATAATATGTCTTCTGGACTTTGTTTACTCGTATTGGTTGGCAGAGTTTTGCAGCATTTAGGGTCTTGTCTGGCTCGAACTCGGGTCAGTTGGGTGTCCGGATATCGGGTGGTTTCCACCAAGAGAACCTTTGTCTATAGACATCGATTAATCATTTGGCAGTTCATAACGATTGCTTGTTGAATCTTTGTCAATTAGTAATCTTTAATGAACATAATTTGGAGGGAGTTTTGTCATTAGTTGCTTGTTGATCTTTATCAAATAGTAATCTTTAATGAATATCGGGTGAGAGATCCTCTGAAAGTTCGATTGGCTCATCTCGTAGTCGCTGTGCAGTTGCTAATGTACTAGAAGCTAGAGAAAATAGGTCATTTTGTTTGGCTAGTACTTATCAATGTTGGAGTGTTTTAGTATGGTTTATCATTGCTTAGATTCATATGGCAAGGTAAAGGCCAGATCTTTTTTTTTGGAAGGTGAGAAAGTGTGATAAACTTGCTTAGTTTCTGTTGACATTTGTATGTATATAGCTTTACTAGTGTCGATAGAATTGTTTACCTTCAGGTGGAGATTGAGGGACCAAGATAGCAGCATAGGAACTAGTGGAACAACGAGTCACGCGCTCAGAATCTTGGCAAAACCAAATGTACATGGTTTCCTCTTTAATGTCTGGTTTTGTGGCTATTTGACCTTTAAAGAATAGTTTAAAAATCAATTTCAACACTTTATTGAATTTCATCTCTTGAGTTTTAGTAATAAGGAACTAGAATTCCTTTGATTGTTGGGTAGTTTCTTGGTAGATGTGGAAACATTGCTGTTTCACTTGCCTTTGGTGAACGTCTCGAACAACATTCTTGTGCCCAGTTTCTTATCGATGTTTTCTCGTCATTCAAACAAGTCGATAAAGCCAGTATACCATTTTACATGAAATATAGTTCTTGTTGTATTCTTTGGCTTGCCAGTGTTTACTTTCTCAGTCACGAGTATGCTCTCTCAATCATATAGGTAACCGGGAAGAGGGAGGCCAAAGGTGAGGTTGTCATGGTGGATCCTTTGGAAGCGAAGAGGCTAGCTGCCAAACAAATGCAAGAAATAAAAGCAAGAGAAAAATTCCAGGTTAGGAAAGTATTTCTTGTCGTATAACTGCTGCCTAGCTAGTTGAACGAGTTCTGTTGCTGAATAGCCATATGTGATTTCACCGAAAAAGAATTAGCTCTGTTGTGCTGCAGTACAGCTTGCAATTGCTTTTTAATGCATCCCAACCGATTTAGGAACTTAATTGATGCTATTTTGCTTTGTCAAACGAGTTGATGCTGAATTTAACACTATCCACCTGATTTTGAGGAACTAAAGTGGCTTCAACTTAAAATTGAGCTTGGTTGATCCTTTACGACGGTTGTTTGTCGTTTGTCATCTTACTGATCATCTTCTCTTCATGATAAATTGTATTTTCATTGCATCCAGTAGGAATAGTATTCCGGAATCAATGTAGTTAGCCAACATCCTAGCTTGTTCATCTTTCCATCATAAGATGGTTGATAACGGTATCTCTCGTCGGGCTTTGGTGCGCAGTAAGCTAAAGTTTGTGCTCTTGCTGTCTCAGAGACAACGTCGAATCGAGGCGATCAACGGAGCATGGGCAATGATAGGCCTGACAGCAGGTTTGATCATTGAAAGTCAAACTGGACATAGTATTCCGGACCAGGTGAACTTTCATTCTTGAACATAACTTATTGTTAAGATGGAAATCAACAAGTTATGTGGTAGTACTACATCGCTGGTTACGAGTGTGGTAGAATCGTTTATAAGAATGGAATATTTACTTACTCATAGTCTTAAAGATTTTGTTATAAAAATTACAACATGGTATTAGAACGGGTTGATCATGTGGTCGTTATTGTTGATTGGTTAAAAAACCAGCTCATGGTTCTCTTTTTTCTTTCCTTCCTCAGCTGTCTGGATATTGGTCAGCTGTCGTACGATTTTTCCTTCACATTGCTCCCTTGGACATTCTTTCGCAAAATTAACAGTGTAACAATCTTCATATTGCTCTCTTGGACATTCTTTCGCAAAATTAAGTGTAACAAATGATCTGGAAGATATATTCTTTGGTCGGCGAATACTCGAAAAGACCAACGGATCTTGTAATTTGTGTACCATGTTATTTTATCAAGATTGACATTTTACCATACCTAAACTCGGATATAGCTAACAATATTAAATCTGAATATTATAAAAAGTTAAAACTAATTTCAAATTACAAAAATAATATATTATGAAACATGAAAATTATACTAAGTTAAGAACATATTATATGATAAATAAAAAAAATCATGAAAATTTTAAGATATATATATCGACTAAAATGAACTATTCAGTTTTTTATATAGTTTCAACATAAAAGAGGGCTTAATTTTTTTTGGATAAATTTTTTTCTCGGGTAAACAAAGTTTACAATACAATTGTATCTGTCTCGTGTATTTTGACTTTAGCACATAATTTTTAATCTTAATTATTTTATCAATTTGCCTTTTTTTTTCCTTATGTAATTGTAAGGCGTTTTTGATGTGCTTCTGCCAGAACATATGATTCGACATTCTGCCTACTTTCGTCGTGGTGCATGGTTAGCCTTAGTCCAGCCTCCACATACTTGAGATAGTCATTTATGAAGGCATTTCATCTATTGTATTTCTTGAGCCAATGTTAATGAGATTTTTTATCCGACTTTATTCGTACAATTTTTTTATCCAAGCCCAAAGTTTTCATCTCTTCTGTTTGTTGCTGATTATTGCATTTTCGCAGTTTTATATAATTGAAGATATAATAACAATGTCTTCATTAATATTCTATATTTTAGAAGTTGATCTTTACGCTTGGTGGGTTGGGAATAGAATGGTGAATATATTGTCATGGGTTTTGGAATCTCGGTAATTTTTGTGGTGTAGAAAACTTTGTTGTGATCCCGGTTGGTTATGAAAAAAACTGAGAAATATTTGAGTAGGTATTGTGAGTTTGGAAAAAATATTAGTTAGTTTTGGAATAAATTTAGTTGTGATGTTGGTGATTTTATAGATAATTTGATTTTGATTCACCATATTGTTGAAAAATTTGGAGTGTATTTTGTGAGTAATTTTTATAATTTTGTTGAGTACTTGATGGATTCATGTCGGACTCTAAAATTTGATTACAAAATTTTAGTTAAGCTTGGAGTAAACTGTAAGATTGGAAGATAAAAAGTCGTGATTTGGCTTAAATGATCTAAGATCGATTCAATTATCTTTTTTACTAAACTGAGATCCATATCTAAAAAATATTATATAAAGGATTATATGAAGATGAGAAAATTAGAAGAAGAGTGATGAAAAATGAAATGAGATCGTCTCTTTTTAACTATTTAGATTTAATTTTAAAATTTTTTTTCACAAATATTAAGATTCCATAAGTTATATAATAACCTGAAATTGAAAGGAAAATAGGGTAAAATACATTTAAAATTCTTTATAAATAAATAAATAGGCTCGTTGTTCTCTCTCTTCCTTCCACCTCTAGTTCAAGCCATCTAGGATTGGAGGTAAAATGAGTCGACCAATGTTAGATATGAATCAAACCTAGCCGAGTTCTGCCGGAGCAACCACCAAAGACGCCGATTTCGTATAATTTTTTGGGTTATTTTGTTGTTCAGTTTTTTTTTAATTAAAAATATTCTATGTTTCACTTTTATAGGAATTATTTATTTATTATTGTTATACTTTTGTACTTTATTTTATTATATTTTCCCTTCAATTTTAGGATATTTTAGAATCTAAAACTTATGGAATTTTAATATTTTTTAACAAATTTCCTTTTTTATATTAATGCAAACAAAAAAATTGTCTAGATAGTGCATCACATGGTCATTTTTATTTGATATGACATTTGGTCAAAGTTGTCAGTGTTCATGTGATATTTTATGATAACATATGTACTTAATTGACCGTTATTAAAACTACAGACTTTTAATTGTCAACCACTAAAATCATAAGAGTATTAAAATGTATCTTGCCCTTTATATTGAGACATGAACACATGCTTCAGTATTATTTTACTCTATTAAACTTTACAACACTGATGTCACTTGCATCGAGTTCATCTCAGAATCTTATGGTCCGATTACCCGACAATTCAAATATTTGCCAAGATTTGTTATGTTTTTGAAAGTCGACTTTACTATTTTGGAGTTTCATACCTTTACAGATAACTATGTTGTAATTATAAATTCTCTCGCTATCCTGCGCATAATATTGCTATTTTTTTAGGGGAATAAAATTACTACTGTTGGGGAACAGTAAAAGCAGAAAGTAGAGAATCACCGAAAAGAAAGAGGACCAGGAGAGTGGATCTGGTGCAGGTCGCGCGTGTCCAGCACCATGCTGGACACACGGATTCGGTGGTTGGAACACCTGGATTCGATGGTTGGATTTTTGATTCGATGATTTGTACGTATGTATGATTCGATGGTTTATATAATATGATTCGATGGTATGGTATGCTTGATTCAATGGTATAAAATGTCTCATTCAATGGTTTGACATCCGATGTGATTCGATAGTTTATATATTGTTATTCGATGGTATGGTATGTTTGATTCAACGGTATAAAATGTTTGATTCAATGGTTTGTATATTGAGATTCGATAGTATGGTATGCATGATTCAACAATACAAAATTCTGATTCGATGGTTTATATATTGTGATTCGATGGTATGGTATGCATGATTCGATGGTATAAAATGTCTGATTCAATGGTTCGATGGTATAAAAAATCTGATTCAATGGTATGCATGATTCAATAGTTTATATATTGTGATTCGATGGTATAGTATGCATGATTCGATGGTATAAAATGTCTGATTCGATGGTATAAAATGTATGATTCGATGGTTTATATATTGTCGAATCACAATATACAAACCATTGAATCAGATGTCAAACCATTGAATGAGATATTTTATACCACCGAATCACAACACACCATACCATCGAATCACAACACACCATACCATCGAATCAGACATACATACAGCCATCGAATCAAAAACCCAACCATCGAATTCGGGTGTTTCAACCACCGAATCCGCGTGTCCAGCATGGTGCTGGACACGCGCGACCTGCACCAAATCCAAACTCGAGGACCAGAGTCCCAGACACGACAAACGGACAAAAAAAGAAACAGATAAGAAACAACTGAGACAAATACAATGCACTTACTATACTTTCCCGGGAAATGCTAGTGTACTTACCGTTTTGCGTAAACTTAGATCATTGTTTGAATTTGAATAAATTCGAATAGAATTAATTAACATTAAAATTTATTAAAATCTTAAATTATATTCAATTCGTCCAAAACAAAATTGAATAAGAATTATGTATAGTCAAAATCGAATTTGAATTTTTTTAATCAATAATGTAAAAAATATTCAAAAAATTTTAAATTTACTAGATAGAATGTAAATTATGGTTATTGTTTAAGATTAGGGTTATTATTTAAGATTAGGGTTAGTGTTTATAGTTAGAATTTAAGATTTTATGATTATTTTTCATCAAAACTAAAAGATTAATATTTTGTGGCAACTAATCCAACTTATTTTTTAAAATTTTTGATTGGTCTAATGAAATAAAATATTATGTTTATAGATAATTTAGATTGAAGTAAGTAGTTTTTTTAAAAAGAATTTAGAGTGTGTTTATAAAATTTAAAATCAAATATGGATAAATTCAACTCGAATTTGTCTCGAATCAAATGCGAATTAAATTTGCCGGTCTGACAAATTGTAGAACTCATAAATCGTAGTTAATTCATCTTTGGATGAATTCGAATCAAATTATTGACGAAAAGAATTGTCAACAAATCGAAATTAATTTATTTATAAATTGAATCAATTCAAATTCAAAAATTATTTCTAACAATATCAAGTCTAGTCTTGAGTGTGCATGTGTACATGCGATCTGGACCGTTAAATCTCATGCACAACTGATATGAACCATAGATTTAGGAGATTTTGGATCGTTGATCTAGGGGGCGATCTGGATCGCCGATGTATGTATGGTTCGGATCGTGTACATACTATGCACACACCAAAGACGTGTATATTGCAATTTTTTATATTTTCTAGCATACTAAGACCTTTTGCAACAATTGAAGACGTCCTTGTACTCAACTTTTTCTCTGTGGTAGTTTGGAGGAGGGGGAAGGGGCAGGGATATAGGTGGGTGAAAGATAGTGGAGGCAATTGTTCCACTTAATTTTTTTTTTGATAATTTGGTATATTTTTTATGTATGTAACTACTAAATTTAGAAATTGACCACTCTAAAAAATTAATTCACTTATAAATTAGAATTAAATTTAGAAAAATTAGAAATTGATCCCACTCCTATTTAGGAACATGTCCTTGCTATAACACATTTATGTCAATTTCATGTAAACTCTAATTTTTTTTCTTTTAATATAGTTAGTTATTAAACTCAAATCTAATTTTGAACACATTAAACAATGTTAAAATTAATTATCCACTAACAAAATAATCATTTTGCAAAAAAAATTACATAGTGTTGTAAATTACATAATGAACTACAAAATCAAAAAAAATAAAAGTAAATGGAAATCATATAATTAAATACAACTATAATTTTTTTTTGTCAAATATGCTCAATTAGGTCTTTTATTACAGCGATATAAGCTTCATTATTGCAAAATTGTGTATTCATAGTCATAAAGTTTCATAAGGATGCGATGCGTTGAGTAGAATACGCAAAGGTGAGTACGATTTTGTTGGTGCCAGGTATGTCGTTAAAGAATTCTTCTAGTGGTTGAATGCCATATTCAGCTCGTTCATCCCCAACTATAATATTATGCAATATGATATATGTTGTCATCACATTTTAATGAATTCTTGGTCCCACAAAAGAACTCCAAATACTCTATCTACATCTTTTTTGATGTTCAGCAAATATCTTAAACTTTTGGATTATTGAAGTTATTACTAACCTTTACAAAGGTAGCATATTGTGGATATATCTCATTGGTGAGATAATATGGCAACTCTCTACGTGTGTCGTTGATCATGTATCTCACCGTAAGTGTTTGACCTTCCAATAGATCAATAAAAATAAGAGATTTTTTGTAATACATTGATAATATTGCACGTATCTAATATTTTGAAGAAGGCCTACCATATTCATATGTCATATGAAGCAATTGATTCTAAAATGATTGTTAGCCTTCCACTTCTTTCATCATATTATCTTACCCATGCGATTAGATAATTCTGTCATTCCCATTGCATGCAATCAATACTGTCTGTCATGCCTGAAAATTCACATTTTTCCCATACATAGAATAGTCTTGTGAGATCTTTTTCATTGGGTCTTCTTAGATACTCCGCACCAAAACAAGACATGACATACAAACTTCCTTAAAGCTTGTGTTATTGTAAATCTACCAATTCTTACATACTTGTCTGTGGCATCAACTGTAGTCTCATAGGCGAGAACTCTCATTGTCATGCATATTTTTGCAATGCTAACAACCCAAATTTATGGGCCACAGTTTTCAGTTGTAAAAAACTATGGATTGACAACACTTAACACCTCTACTATACGAAGGCATAAAGATCTCCACATGTGAAATCTGTGTGAGAACATATCACCACTACATATTGGTGCATTAGAAAAATAGTCTTTCACCAAGCGAGCATCACCAATTTAATGGCCTTTATTGATAGTACATCTTCAACATGGAGCAAAGTGTTCATACTTGTCATGATTGACATATTTTTTTCTTCAAATTTTTTCATAAAGCCATAAATCACTTTAGTTTGGACTTGTCATAGATGCATAAAGTTAAGCATACAAATATTAGAACTAGAATAACAATTAGATTTAGAACTTTGGGAAGAAAGATCCATATCTATAAAACTATAATCAAGCAAATTATAAAAAGATGGAGAGTATTATAGAAAGTTGAGGGGAGTGATTGTGAATTGGTGAGAAAAAATGAAATGAGAATGACCTCAATTTAAAAAATTCTTAAACGATTCTAAGGTACATAAATTCAACAAAATTTTTGAACCACATCAATTAAATTTTTGGATATAAATAGTTTATACAATTATATATAAAAATTTGTTCGAACATAATAGTGCAAAATGGTACAATAAATTTTAAAAAATTCCCAAAAATTAATTTTTTTAAAACAAATACGTGACAAAAAAAATCATGTAGACTAACCAGTCTACACCATGTAGACAAGGGCACCAGCATGAATGGTAGTACCCCGTGTTCTCTTCACACGCAAGAGTACTGTGCATGACTGGCGACTCATATGTCCCCCACCAATCATATGAGGGGCACGTCTATAGTGAGACGTTACACCCATTGTTGTGCATGGTCTAATGAATGTTGGTCCAAAATATAAAATTATAAATAAATCAAATTATTTTCTAAGTACGATTGATTCTCTTATTATTTCAATATTAGTTTCCACTGACTCTCATCTGTTGTCTATGTATATTTTGAGCAACAAATTATAAGTGGATGATCTTCGAATATTTATTCATTAAATAAAAGCATAGTATGCATATAAGAAAACAAACTAATATTGGGACTAGTATGTTTGTTAGTTGTTGAGCTTTGAGCTCTAATATTGGGACTTGACTTAGGATTTTTTTAGTACAGATGATCAAATTTAGCTGTTAGCTATCGACTGTTGGCTGGTAGTACTCAACTAATAGTTGATATTCAATTTTAAAAAAGTGTTTGGTAAATTAGCATTGACTGTTACTCTTGCATTGAAAAATTATTTATAAGGGTAATTGACTAATAAACTTCATTTTTTAATATTGGAACTTGCAATTAAGAAGTAGTGGTCCATTCAAAATTCTATTTACTCGGCACGGCCCTATCTATGTACACCCTTGGATGAGAGATAAATCAATGTAGAGCGAGATCAAAGAACGACCTAAATTTGAAACAAAAAAGTATGACATTTCTTTTATAAAAAATATATATCCCATAAAATTAATTCTTATTTTATACTAATGCTATATGTATTTGAACTTAAAAAAATGGTGGCATAACCCTTAATACTTGCTATCTCGCTTTCCACACTCCAAATGTCTGTTCAATATAACTTCTTAGAGACAAATGTCATTGATTAAACATCTCTTTGGATCCTTTTGGTCTTTCGCGGTGTTGAAATTCAAGTAGGTGATACTAATGCTCTTATAAGGTCCAACAAATCCTTGCGTTTAGGGATACCTAATTGTTATCTCTATGTTTCCACCAATTAAAAAATGCTCCTCTTAATTTAATATTTAATATAATATATATTATTTGTCTCTATGCTTCTGCCAATTAAAAAATGTCCCTCTTAATTTAGTATTTAATATAGTATATATTATTTATCTACATGTTTTTGCTAACTAAAAAAAATGCTCCTCTTAATTTAATATATAATATAGTACATATTATTTATCTCTATGCTTCTGTCAATTAAAAAAGTGTTCCTCTTAATTTAATATTTAATATATATTATTTATCTCTATACTTTTACAAATTAAAAAGTATCAATCTTAATTTAATATTTAATATAGTATATATTATTTATTTCTAAACTTTTGTCAATTAAAAAGTGCTTCTCTTAATTTAATATTTAATATATTACATATTATTAAAAAACTACCCTCTTAAATAGATTATCTATTATAAATTCTAAATAAATAGCTTTTGAAAGGTATCAACTAATTTTTTTTTCTTCACCAAACACTTCAAAATCGGTGAACCAAATACCTACCTAGTATGAAAGTATAGATTTTGAAGTAATAAATGTTAACTCTTTTTTAGCTTTTCTCTATTTCGTATGTGAAGAGAGACATAAACATCCTTAAACTAACTTAGTGGGTGTTTGGTTTATGCTGGGGACCAGTTGTTGGCTGATGGGTCTCCATCAGCTGATTTAGAAGTATATGGTGAAGAAAAAAATATAATTGATGAAATCTTAAAAGTCATTTATCCAACGGCTATTATTTTTACCTGATTAATTTAAGTGCTGACTATTACTTTATCAAATTATCAATATGTTCCTTGATTCAAATAATCATAATTATCTTTCTCTGAGTTTAGTAATTTTCCTATTTCTATTTGAGAATCTGTCACGACCCAAAACTGGGCCGCTGACACGGCACTGGATCACACTCTCCAAACCGAATAAAAGCATAATCACAAGATCATAACAAACAATGTTAGCCAAAATAAAGGTTAAGGTTAATATCCCCCTACCTTAGCCAAATTGTGCAATTACTCCTAAGGGTCTCCGTACTTCGTCTCACGTACCTCGATGTTCAAATTCCAATAAGCGATCAACTAATTAATAGAAATAATTTACCATCGTTCACAACTTCTCAAACATAAGGAAATATGGTAAATCTACACTTAAGTCCCTAAATATAGATTCTCACACAAAGCCTCTAAAACATGCACAAGGGACCTTTAATCTAACACCAAAGTCTAGCTTATCACCAAACATACTCAAATCATCAACCAAACTTCAACATCCACACATGCTCTTTACCAAGGTTAAACCTAAGGTTTTCCAAACTATGCATAAAAGTCCTCTAATCTCAACCTCAAAACATAGTTCAACATCCATGATCATCATAACTTCCATTCAAACCTTCAATATACCTCAAACTCTAATATCCATATTTATCAAAAGTTGCTCATCATCACATGATTACATCAACTTCTAGGAATTCAAAGAATCTAAACTTAATTTCAATAAACTTAAATCTAGAATCCACTTACCAAACCTCAAATCTAAGAAAAACTTCTCTTCTTTCTCTTCTTCTTCTCCTTTCTCTCTCTTCTAAAGGCTTGGGATATTTATTGGAATGGATGGATGAACTTTCTAATTAAGGAAGGTACTAAATATATAGTTTCTACCAAGTGGGAGGGGCAAAATGGTCCTAAAAAAGAGCTTCTCGGGTAGCCCAACGTCCACTAGCCCCCCTAGCGTCCGCTAGGAAATTCACTGAACCCCCCAGCGTCCACTGGTCCCCCCAGTGTATGTTGGGGTCTTTTTTCTGAATTTTCCAAAATAGTGTCCACGTGAGCAATCCGGTTTTAAAACCCGTAATTTTGGTCCAAATTATGGGTTTTTAACTTGGTGAATTAGATTACGGATTTTTTTTGATCAACCAAATTACGGGTAAAAAATCCGTAATCCATAAAATAGGTAAAAAGGGCCATCAAAAAAATTTTAAAAATTCAAATTGAGAGATTATGTAAAAAAATTTGAAAAGCATTATCTTATGGCTCAGATGTCCGATTCGATAATTTTTTTTGAATCCGCAGAACTTTTTGAGATCTATCATAATACCGGTAAAAAACCCATTTTTAGGACCAGAGGATGGATTTTTTTTACCCATTTTACGGATTATGGGTTTTTTACCCGTAATTTGATTAACTAAAAAAATTCTGTAATAACTTTATTATGGGTAAAAAATTTGTAATCCGATATCCCCAGGTTTTTTCCAGTAATCATGTCTGGCCAAATCACTTAGACACCTTTTTGGTAATTTTTTATTTAAGGTACCATTTTAGTAAATTTTGGTGAATAGTATCACCACACAAAAAAAAATTATCAATTTCCGAGAAGTTTTTTTGCTTTGTTGGAAAATGTGCGATACAATGGCGAACCATCCTAAGACCATCTGCAGCAGGGGGCGTACGCCCCTGGCCTGCCACATGGCGACACGCCTTGCTAACACGTGCAGCACCTTCGCATGTCTGCGAGGTGTCCCCCAAACCCTGCACACGCTAGCAGACCGGGAGATGTGGCCCCCTCTGATTAGGCCACGTCGCCCAGTCAACACACAGTCAGCATTTTATTTTTTTTAATTTTTTTAAAAAATCGATAAAAATAAAAAAAAATCAAAAACATTAGGGAAAAATATGAAAAATTATTTTTACCATTTTTAACTTTTCTCTTCGAACAAAATTTTTAATTATTTTTGATAATTTTATATAAAATTTTGAATCCAAATAACTAGACTTTTTAGATTAAAAAATTGTAAAAAAAATTATTTGTACAATTTTGCAATATGATGTTTGAAATATATATTTTTAATTTTTTCATAATTTTATAAAATTAGTTTATTATAATAATCTCATTTATATTATTTAAATTATGACATTTGAGATAAATTATGTAATTTGATATAATTATGTAATTTGTATGTAATTTGATGTTAATTTTGTATATTTATGTAATTTGATATAAATTATGTAGTTTTTATGTAATTTATATGTTATTTGATAACCTAACCCTTAAACCCTAAACCCTAAATAACCTAACCCTTACCCTAAACCCTAACTCATGTACTTATATATTTAAACAATATATTATATTTAATTAAAAATTTTATGTAATTATGTAATTGTAAAAAAGGCGTGGTCCACATTTTTTTGTAAAAAGGTGTGGTCCAAAATTATTTAAATTCTATAAATAGATCCAACCTTCTTCATTATTTTTCACACCTACTCTTCTTCTCTTCTCTTTCTAATTAGCATGGTCGCGTCAATGTTGGATCTATTTATAGAATTTAAATAGATCCAACATTCCAAAACTACCAATACCACATTCCGAATCCTCCGTGTTGCCAAAAACTATGATACAGAGCCCAACTCGTACTAGATCCTCGATCTCCCTAACTCTGCCAACTCAGATATTTTTTCGCATGCTTTCTGCGGTATTGGGAAGCTCGTCACCCCTTCGAACAACAACTCTGCTATTATCGAGAAAGCGTACAAACTTGCCGTTCAAGATTTCAAGATACTATTAGATGATGACAAAATGAATCATTTAGATATTTTAATTAGTTTGGGATTACTTTAAGAATTAAGCGATTTATATTTTTTAAATTATGTAAATTTTTCCAATTTCTCATGTAATATATTTCAAATTTAATAAAATTTCCATTTCGCACAATTTAGTATTTCAAAATTTTTTTTTGGTGTTTTCAATGTTACACAAAAAAATACTCGAGTTTGATACAGTTAGCTGAATTTAAAAAAAACTGAGCTAACAAAAAAACTGACGTGGCGCCCAGAACTTGACACTATAGCAAGGGCACTACTGTGAGCTGAAAACTAAGAGCAGAGACGCGGGTGACTTGGTGCCCAGGGCGTGGTACTGTAGCGGGGACGCAAATGCGGATGATCTAAATAAGTGAACACTATTGAGTATTCTGAATTTTCTGCCATCTCTTCAACATTATGAGGTATGACGAATTTTATTTATATGTTAATTGTTTCTACACTATTTATTAATTTTGAATTTAAATTATTTAACTTAAATTTCTTAACATTTTTATCAATTTTTATTGAGGGAATACTTTTTATTTGACATATTTTTAGGTGATATGTTTTTATATATATGACATTTATAGTAGTTATTATCGTCTCACACTTTTTATAGAAAATGATTACAACACTTGTTCGTCATCACACCATCATCGAACGTACCCATAACAACATATTGTTAAATTATGATGCATCAGAACACGAACCACCTTTTGTTTCAACCGATCGACCGTAACCGTATGTAACGTTCCTTCGAAAATGGTCCCCATTAACCAAATCGACGGGCCGACGAAGAGCTCTACCTCTACGGTTTGCGAATTTCACGTCAATGTAAGTTATAATTGTTAATATAGTCATTGATATTCAAAAAATTTCTGTTGCGTTATAATTTTTAATTTAAATAGTGATCTCAAGCCTCTGTTAATATAAAATAGAAACCTAAATCTAAAAAATTTAAATATAATTGATGGTCCGGAACCAAATATCGATTAATTTATCATTTATGCATCCGTCACCTCCAACTCCCACACTTTCTCTCTCCTCTCAATCCACCTTTTCCAATTTTTCAAAACCGCATCATCCACGCCCATTTTCTCTCTCCAAAAACTAATCATTATCCCCCTGGCGGTTTCCAACTTCTCCCCACCCGCGCGAGCCCTTCCTTCTACTTCATTGGCCCGGGAAGGAAGGATAAGAAAAAAAAAGACGAAACTACCCCTGGCGCGATGGACTCGCCGAGCACGCAGGGCGCGGACTCGACGGTGAGGATAATCGGGGCGCGGTCGTCGGTGATCGACTCGATCCGCGGGTGCGGGCTCGCCGGTGTCCGCATCGACAAGGACGATCTCCGCCGGAAGCTGACCATCCCGAAGCACCTCCGGGAGGCCATCCGCGAGTCGCTCACCGCCCGGGACGCCGCCGCAGGGGTCCAGAGTTACCTGAGGGATATCAACGAGAACCGGAGCGGGGTCCTCATCGACGAGGACCCTCCCGATAGCCCCATGGTCGTGTTCGTTAATTCAAAAAGCGGCGGGCGACACGGGCCCGAGCTCAAGGACAGGTTGATGCAGCTCATGGCTGAGGAACAAGTAAGCATAAAACAAATAAATGTGTTTTTTTTTATATTATTGTTATATGAATTTATGTTATATGTTTAGTCCTAATTTGTGTCAAAAGAAAGAAAATACGATACGCGTGGTGTTAAGTGTTTGAAAGTTGCCGAGTTGGTTAGTTTAGTTTGTGGTTGAATTGATCGTTAGTAGTGAGCGTCCAGAGAGTTGCCAACTTGGATGCTATGTCGAGAATCTCACATTGCTCAATGCAAAGATTGGTGAGTTAGTTTATAGGTGTGAAAAATTACCTATCCATTGCCTTTAGGTTTTGGGTAGGATATGTACAACTGGTATCGGAATAGGTTGATCCCGTGCCTGTTATTGTGCTTGCACAACCCCTATTACTCGCACGTTGGCAAAGTCAAAGCCCGTGCTATCCGACCTGATGGGTCTCATTTGATAATCCCATATTGCTTAGTGCAAGAGTGGTGTGCTATTTTTACCTTATCGTCTTGGGTTGGATATGAATATCCTAACATGCTAGCAAAACATTTAGGGAAGAAATGGATTTAATACCGAGGGTGAGACACCAGCTTTTCTGTGTAGAAGAGAATTAGACAAATTAGTTTGTAGCTTCAAGGTGAGGAGGGAGTACGGCATTAATGGGACAATTTGAAGTGAGTAAGAGCTTGTTTTTGTTGTCTTCGTGGTATGACCAAGTGACCAACGAGCTGGGATTTACTTGTCTTCCTGTTGGGGCTTTCTTCTTCTTCTTCAGGTTTTGGACTTAACAAATGTGAAGCCGCACGAGTTTGTGCAGTTTGGATTGGGATGTTTGGATAAATTCGTTGACCTTGGTGATTTTTGTGCCAGAGAAACTCGTCAGAAGTTGAGGATTATGGTATGCCTCCTGATGCTCCTGATCTGCATTTAATGATTTTTTGGGGGATTGGTTGAGATGCGAAAGTTTGTTGGGCAATCTCTTTGCAGGTTGCAGGAGGTGATGGTACTGTTGGTTGGGTGCTTGGAGCTCTTTCGGAGCTTCACAAAGAGGCCCGGGAGCCTGTTCCTCCAGTAGGGATTATACCTCTTGGCACTGGTAATGACCTTTCGAGGAGCTTTGGTTGGGTAAGCTTGCTTGCTTCTGTTGTCTAAATTTTGTAAAATTTTCCCACCTTTTCAATTGACCTGTTAAGACACTCATTTTATGGCTGTCTTCAGGGTGGCTCATTTCCCTTTGCCTGGAAATCTGCTATAAAAAAGTCGCTTCATAAGGCTATCTCAGCTCCAATTTGCCGTTTAGACAGGTAACATAAAGGGTTATTCGAGTATGAGATAGAATGATCAGTATGAAGACAATATGAGATTGTTTGTCATTACCTTGTGTAGTTTGCAGTAGCCTGTTTTGAGGGTCTAGAGCCTCTGTGATTACTGATACCTTCCTGCAAGAACTTACTATTTCTGGTTATAGAGATGCTTTCTTCTTGTTTCATTATGCTTATGATAAATTTCTACCGGTATTGGTAAAAATATGTACTCCCATTAGGCATTAGCAAGCAATACCTTTTACCTCGTCACCCATGACGCATGTATCATGAAGAGTGGGAAGGTACCAGGCCATTTACCAAAGAGATGCTACTCCTTTTTGGAGCAACCGATTATGATTCACGCAAAGTTTACCCAAATAATAAGGGAAAACAGAGAAAGCGGATTAGACCGCATTTGGACTTACTCATAATTGTTTTAGTTTCTCGCTATTTTTCTATACATCTTTCTCGTCTCTTCTTACACGCGAACTAGGGTAACTGTAGTTAGGATTGAGCGTGGATGGCAGTTTCCTGAGTTATCCACACAAAGATAGAAGTTTTGTTGCATCCTCTCACAAGATTGTATCTTCATCGGTTTTAATTTTCTAGCATTGATTTGAATGGTGAAGACCGTAGTCTTTCGTTCTTAGATTCAACTGTCATTTTGTGTACTTGGAACTCTTGAATCGTGCCTCCTCCGTTTAATATGTTCCTCTTAGTGACTCACATTGCAGCCATTTCTAAGTAAATTGTTTTATGAAACCGAAGGTCGTGTTAAGCATCTCTTTCATGATACAGCTGGCAGGTTTTGATTTCAATTCCTTCTGGCGAGGTTGTTGATCCTCCTTATTCTCTGAAAGTTACCGAGGAGCATGCACTTCATGAGGTCAGAGATTTTCTTTGTTTATAATCTTGGTTTCACTTGATCAGCTATAGCATGTTTAGTGTATATTTAGAAATATAACTGATCCTATATCATATGTATGCCTGGGTAATGCCCCTGCGAGCAAGTGTTTGTGGGTGCCTGGAAGTAGTTTGATGCATCTGATTCTGTATCTTTGAAATTTTTTCTTTGCAGGGTCTTGAAATTGAAGGGGAGCTACCTGAGAAAATGAAGAGCTATGAAGGAGAGTTCTATAACTACTTCAGCATAGGTGTGCAAAGCAATCTCTTTTAGTGCCAGATGAATTTCAAAGACTTTGCATTAAGTAGGGGTCAGGAAATTGATTAGGAATCCAAGTTCATGATTCAGTAGCGTGTATCCCATACGAGAGTTCGAAAACTAAATATCAACACCACAATGATTCTCAAACCAACCAAATTCATTTTGATTTCATGTGGTTGAAAATGTTGATATTAAATGCTCGTAGATTATCTTCTACATTTTGAATCATATGCCTACCAATGGTAGGTGCAATTACATTCTTTTTAAAGTTGTGGGTCAAAATTTGGTTCACGATTTTAAACATTGAGAACTTTCCCATCCATTGCAGCTGTGATGTGTGTTTTATGACTTACACCCATTTCCTTGGCTAGCTGGTTGCCCAGGATTTCTATATATAGTAGCAACTCAGTGTTCTGTTTTTTAATATATATAACTGACTTGAATGAGTCTTAACTGTATTGATCATTCTTCAGGAATGGATGCACAAGTTGCTTATGGATTCCACCATCTTCGGAATGAGAGACCTTATCTTGCACAAGGTCCTATTGCAAATAAGGTTATTTTCTTTTCATGCGCAAGATCTCAAGTATTTCCTGTTTTATTTTTCTTGGTGTATATTATTCTTCAAGCATTGTATAAGAATATGTAAGCCTGAAGTAATGACTTTGGTATTTTTTTGGCTATCAGAGTGGTCATTCTCCGTTCTTTCTGTTTGAACTCTACATGCAATTGGATCAGTTCAATTTTAGTCTTTAGACTACGTCACGTCATGCATCTAATTTAGTTCTATTTGCATCACATTCCTGTGATCTTCTCCGATGCATCTAAGTTAGTTCTCATTAGTTTAGTCTTCATTTCCTTGTCCTCTACATTTAACTAGTTTTTACTCTGTAGGAATTACTGTTACACAATGATCCTTTTCTCCATTTCGCAGATCATCTACTCTGGTTACAGTTGCACTCAAGGTTGGTTCCTGACGCCTTGCATACCTGATCCAAGCTTAAGGTTAGAAATCTCTGACTATATATGTTGTAACTTGTATGCCGTTGTAAATAAGTTTCTTCTTCGGAGATACCTCACCTACCCAACATACATCTCCATTTAAACACCTTCGATAGAACCTTGATGTGAAGGCAATTCTGGAAGTTGCTTCATTTCAAAACCATTAATGTTGTAAATTAGTCTCTCAATTTCTTTTTCCTATAGAAAGAATCCAAGCATTATAATATCTCTGTCAATGCTTTTGGTAATTACTGATCGCTACTGTATGATTGTGACATGATGTTAAATCTTGTTAATGCAGGGGACTCAAGAATATTCTAAGGTTGCATATTAAGAAGGTCAATAGCTCAGAATGGGAGCAGATTCCAGTCCCTAAGAGGTAAACTGTTAGTGGTGATTGTCTTTTGTTGTGGTCTTTGAAAGTTAGATTATTGCATGTTCGTAGTTATGCTTGACTTCAACCGTTTAGCGTTGTGTTTCTTGATATTGATATAGTAACAGTTCTCTCTTTTCTACGTTCTGACCCGAATCTTTTTCTAGTTACTGGTCTCTTTACCATCATAAAATTATTCAGGATGAAGTTTTGCAATGCAACTTTTCCACCCTTTCACAGTTCTTAATGATTTTTGCTTTTGCATAGTGTGCGGGCTATTGTTGCACTAAATCTGCACAGTTATGGGAGCGGCAGAAATCCTTGGGGTAATCCGTCTGCAGAATATATGGAAAAGGTACGACAGAAGTAATTCACAGTGCGGTTTGATGTAAGGGTGATAGTTACTGCAACAATCTGTCCAACAAAGAAACGCAGCTGCTATTGTTTTTTCTGAACATAGACTTGTCAAAATGGTTTATCTTTCTTTTTCTTCTTCTTCCTAACTTGTAATCTATCTGTAGAGGGGTTTCGTCGAGGCAAATGTTGATGATGGTCTTCTAGAAATTTTTGGCTTGAAGCAAGGGTGGCATGCGTCATTTGTCATGGTGGAGCTCATATCCGCGAAGCACATAGCCCAGGTATGAACGATTTTTTCTAGGCCGAAAACCAAACTGGGTAGTATCTGGAAGTTGTTCCTGTGATATCACGTAGAGAAATCTGTTTTTAAATGCAATTTGCAACTGCTCCGGTACCTTCCAGGCTGCCGCGATTCGATTGGAAGTACGGGGTGGGGAATGGAAAGATGCGTTTATGCAAATGGATGGCGAACCCTGGAAACAGCGGATGAGCAAGGACTATTCGTCCTTCGTGGAAATCAGGAGGATGCCATTTCAATCATACATGATCTCCGGTGAATAACAATCTGGCTTCTGCTTCCCTCTCGCTTGGTCTTCGGTTGCTTGAGTTGTGGATTTTTAGCTGCCTACCAAAACGAAAGATCTTGTATATTCTTTGTACCAATTCCCAAATTTGTGAAAGCAAACACTATTTGTAGTTTCAGTCAGCTTAGGATTTTTGTTTAGATATTTGCAGTTACTGTAATATTTGTAATTGTATATGCAGAGCATACTTGTTAGTATTAGGGCTCAGTTTATTCTGCAGAAATTAATTTCTGGAGAAAATATTTCCTCGGATGTTGTTTGGCTGAGAAATTTCTTGAAATTTTCTTGTGTTGGGAAGTTCAATAATATGAATATTTTGGGAAAATTTTACTTCAATAATATGTGCTTCGAGGGACTGGCACTTTGGTGTAAAAACTTAACTACATGATGTTTCATTTCATGTTTTCTGATTTGGAAAAAAAAGCAATATTTTCCTTAACAATTTCTTGAAGGCGAATTTGACGTGCGAATTTTCCAACGGCGATGTGGTTTTCCCGGAATAGGATTTGGTCTTGGACGTTAAAATTAGTGCAGGACTGTGCTGGACATTAAAAAAAAGAGGGGAGCGCGGATTAAAAAGGAGGTTATATGAAATGACAATAAATGACAATATTTAATTTTCTTATTGATCAATAAATGACGAATTAAATTTTCTTATTGATCACAGTTAGGGGTGAGCAAAAAATCCATTATCCAATATCCAAATCCAATATCCAATTTTTTTTTCGGATTTGGACTCGGATAATTTTATGTTCGGATTCGGATTTGGATAATCCAAAAATTATATTCTGGATTCGGATTCGGATTCAGATTAAAAAAAGAAATTTTGGATTATCCAAATATCCAAAATATTTAATACATATATAATAAATTATATGATTAGAAGTGTGTGTTTTTACTGGACTGGCCCAATTCTCTAGCAAGTAAGTAAATTAAAAGGCTTATTACGGCATCATAGTTGATAAACTCAAATATAAAAACACTTTGAACTCTAATTAAAATATTTCAACCAACACCAAATACCCCCTACACAGAACATCCCTTTGATTACAAGGCATTGTCGTTCAGAATTTTCGCTTGAATTTTATAATATCATTTTGCAAAGCAGTGTTAAGTTTCTTTATTAATAGATGCGATTGCAAAAAAAAAATTAGGAACTTATAGAATTCTGTAGTGGTTAAAAATTCGGATAAATTGGACTATCTGAGTCCATATCCAAAATAATTTTGAATTTTGGATTTTGGATAATTCGTTATTCGGATTCGGATTCGGATCAAGAAATAGTAATTTTGGAAATTTTGGATAATACAAAAATTGGATAATTCGGATTCGGATAATCCAAATGCTCACCCCTAATCACAGTCAATTACATAAACAAAAAAATTCGACCCAATATGTTCAAATGGTTTTGCCAATATGTTCAAGTAGTTTTTCCAGCGCAAGTCCCCATTTTTTTAAGTCCAAGATAATCGTGGAGATAACGTAGAGGACCAAATTCAGTCCCGATTTTCCTTTCTCTACTCCGCCAACTTAATCCTTTCCCTCGGCCAAAACATTATTGTGATGGTTCCAAATTGTCGAAAAGTCCAACAACACTCATAAAAAGAAGGGACTTTAATTACCAACTAAAAGAAGCGTCTATTTAGTTAACTAACAAGTAAAAGAAGCACCTATTTTAAGTTATCTTTAATCTAATAAAAATTCTAGAGAGAAATGAAAAAAATAAAGAATAAAATCAATTTTTCATTAATCATCATATTACAAATGTTCTACTTGTATTTATAATTAATACATTAAACTACTCATTATTCCACTAAATATATACATCAAGGAGAAAATGAGGCAAAAGTAAATGGAAATTGTGATCATTAAAAATGGAAATCCACAAAATAAATAATATAATTAATTTATAACAGAACCGTTATTTTTTTCATAAACAAATTGAAAATATTACACTTTAATATGGTGTACCGTGACACATATAATTATGTGATTTAAAACGCGCAAACATGGTTCCTCAAACATTTTTCATGTGCAGCTGCTTTTTGTTGACTTTAGTCAACTAGGAGAATTATTAATTACCATCTTACAATATATTAGTGGAATTTTTCTAAAAAGACTCCCTATTATGTTAGAATGTCCATATCCAACCCAAAACCTTAAGTTCATGGGTAGGTGGATTATCTACATTCATAAACTTGCCAAACCTACTTGTTCTTTCCGATGTGGTATTATCTCCAACACGTCCCCTCAAACGAAGCCCATTTGGGCTGAAGTTTGCACGGGCGTCATTGCCTCTCGTGCTTTCAAATGGGGGTCATGTGAGCACAACAGGCCATGGGCTTCATCATGGGCTCAGCATTAACCTGCTCTGATACCATGAAAAGTGCGTAACTCGCAATCGTTGTATTACGTACAGGTCGAGTTATATACATCGCATGGGTGAGTCTTCGCATGACTCCAACCCTAGATACAATTAGGATTTCTTCCCTATACAGACTTCCTACCACAATAGGATTCTACCAAAAATAGGAAATAGGACATATACATTCCTAAACCGAATATATCTCTTCACCCTAGCCTCCTCCACTCCTCATCGGTTTTCGTTTTTTTTCTTCTAAAACAGTACCGGATATTATATTTTCTTTATCGCAGAGAAAATATGCCAAGTTGGGAAGTGGACAAACGAAAGAAAAGAGAACAAAACAAATGAGAGCTGGGCTGAGCAAGATTCAGAAGAAGCTGACCCAGGAAACGACGGCCTTTCCTCCGCTGCCGTGCTGGACCGCCCATCTTGAACGCGCTCATGGCGGCCCGAACCTAGCCCAGCCCAAAAACAAATTAAAAAAATATATAAACATTACATTTTTAACTGTTGTAATATTTTAAGATTTATTTATTTAAATTAATATTATTTATGGATATTTTTCAATAAAGCATTATTCAAAAAATAGGATATTAATTTGAAAGTATCCGTTACTTGATACAATATTATAAAACCATAGTGAGTGTAGTGTAGTAGGCGAAATAACAAAAGTCTGTATTATAATGGGCCGTGCGCTTTTCCCACGGACAGGCCCAAAGTTGAAATACCCAGCACTTGGACAACAACCAGCATTTCCCCTTATACCCTTTCCATCTCTCTCCCTCGCTGCTCTTCCTTTTAGGGTTTAACGCTAACACTTCTCTCTCTCTCTCTCTCTCTCTCTCTCTCTCCCTCCACGCATCTTCCACAGAGAGAGAAGGATAATTAAAGGTAAAGTTAAGATCCCAAGAGATTCGTAGCCATGGCGAGCACCAAAGTACAACGGATTATGACCCAGCCCATCGTCAGTTCCCAACTCCTTTCTCAATTTTAAAATCTCTGTTTTTTAGGGTTTTACGCTCTTGTTATTGCCGATCCTAACTCCCGTTTTTCCTTCCTTCTTTCTTGTTTTGTATTTTGGTCGGGTCTTCGTCGAACATCAGAATCTCATCTTCAGGTTCCTCCAAAGTGTGAGTAACATCAGCAACTTCTGGTTTTATTTGTGAATGTGTTTTGTTTACTGTGTTTATCTTAATTTGTTCGCCTCTTGTTTTGCTCTTTGTTGGGAGCAGAAAGCGCGTATCCAGATTTGGCTTTTTGAGCAGAAGGATTTGAGGATCGAAGGCCGCATCATTGTAAGTTCTCTCGGTACTTATCCTGTTTCAAATGAAGTTGGGATTGTTTAGCGTCCGCTTTATATTATTCTCGAGGCTTTGATTGGAACAAATTGTGGTTGTCATGGTTGAATGTTCTGCCAACTGTCCATGTAGTAGTTAAACATGTTGGATATAGTTAGTTTAACGTGTTATTTGAGTGGTATGTTTCTTGGTTTTCTCTTCCGCTTTGTTTATCATGTTATGGGAGTAATATCCTGGATTACACGAGCTGCTGAAACATCAGTTTTAGTTTTCTACGTCCTTGCGTTGTTTCTAAATGTACACTGTAGCATCATAGTTGATCATAAAATTTGCTAGGTGAGGAAACAAAACTTGAAATTTGAAATGGTTCTGGAGTGGATTATTCTGATGTTGTAGAAGGGTTAACTGACTTGATTCTGTTTTGATTTACATCTAATTTAAAATATAGTCGCCCCCTCCAGAAGAAATTCATTGTTGCTGTTGGTAGTTTGAATCAAGTTAATCACCACTTATGTTCTTCAATCCCTCATGTTCCTCTGAACACATGCCCTTTAGCTGCTCCCCCTAGTGGGGATGCTCTAATCTTACCTGATGGTGATGTGTGATTAACTGGTCACTGTTAATCACTGTTGCAAATGCCGTCCATTGAAAGTTTATATACATTCTGGGGGAGAACTCATCTGGTGTCAATTATTTGGTGAACTACTTTCACTTTTTATACAGATTGCCATCTTTCATAATGCCAGTTTTGGCTTTGGCTCAACATTACTGTGATTGATGCAACTGAAAGTCCTCATGTATTGAATTTCAAATTAATCCCTTTTACCCCGGACTCAGAAATGATGTTAGTTTGGTACTAAACCTACCACACATGGATGTTGTAATGATCTTTTATTGGTAGGTCTTGCATGTTGCATTACTGTGTTCTTTACAATTGTTGCGTGTTTTCAAATCTTTACATTGTTGGCTCTGGTTTTGCTTTCTACTTGAATATTCTTTTTGTGTTTCCTTTTGAGGTACGATATCACTTATCATTCAGTATATTTCATATCCTTTGTGCTAAATGTGGGATGTAACTTGTTGTACTCAATCATTTTGATAAAAATTTGTTGAAATCATGTTTTCCGCTGTTAGGACCTACACAGTGGTCTCTACCGGTGATTACCTTGTTACGTTTGTGTATTACTCTTCTATCTGTTTAGTCTAAGTATGGCTGGGACTGTTCATATCCCCTTTCAGCATGAACTTGAGTGCTCTAGGAATGAACTAGTCCCACAGATTTAAACTGCATCCATCCTATTCACTTTATCAGCAGCAATTTTAATTTGTTGTTGGTCATTAACGGATGGAATATGCTTGCACGCCAGGCACATTGATAGATTTTCTGCAAGTGTTATGTTTGATTGTGAAGTCAGTTAGCGATGTTCTAGTTAATAGACTGAACTTTCCGTGGCATTTTGGTAATCAGGGATTTGACGAGTACATGAACCTGGTCTTGGAAGATGCCGAGGAAGTCAGTATTAAGAAGAAAACAAGGAAGGCTTTAGGTAACCCCTTTACCGGAATCTTGACGCTTGTTGATTACGTTTAGCTCGTTCTGGCCTTCTGGCAGGTGTTAAATTGTAATCCATGTTTTGCAGGCAGAATCCTTCTCAAGGGGGACAACATAACTCTCATGATGAACACGTAAGTTGCTTGGAAGCTTAAATTCTCTCACACTCTCTCGTTCTTACATACCCCATATGCTAATACTGATTTACATACACGACTTATTACTTATGGTTATGATTATGGATTCTTGCAGCGGAAAGTAGTAGTTACTGGTTGGTCATTGATGCCATTGGAAGCAAAGCACCTCATTGTACTTAAATTATGTAGATTTTTGTGGATCGATTTGGGAAGCTGCCTCTCTTTATATTTAAAGATTATCTCGGTGCTTCCATCAAGTGTAATGCGTTAAATGCCAGTGAGGTTAGTTTGGATGAACCATTCCGGTTTGAGGAAATGTTGTGGTCTTTCAATTCGTCGTGATTGTTCATGGATAAACCAATGTTATTAGATGCCTCTAAACCGAATTATGCCAATGCTCTTGCTGCGTGCTTTATGTACCAACACCTGTTATGAACATTTGAAGGAATCTTAAGAGCCAGCGACCCGGTTATGGTGCTAAGACATACTTTTCTTCAATTGTGCAGAATGAGTGTAGTTAGACTGCAAAGCAGTCTCTAGTGCACTCCCGGATTGGACCACTTAGTGCTTAATAAGTAAGCACCGGGAAAAAAAGTTCTATCAATCACCAAACTTCCATCTTCTATTCCTCATTTAGCGTTCATATTTTGCAAGGTTTTAAAAAACGCGGTCCGACCGGTGGTCCGACCGGTCGGACCGCGAAACGCAGGACATACCGTACCGGTTTATGGATAAATACACTAACCTTGCGAACCGCCCAATTTCCGGTTGAACCGGGCGGTCCGCATGCTCCAAAAACCCGGAAATTACCGGTTAGTAAGGTTTTTTTTAACTTTAAGGGCAAAATTGTAAAATTGTACCCCGAATTACACAAAACTGAAAATTCCCAATCTTTCCCATTCGCGAACCCTAGATCTGGGAGCTTCCAATTCCCATTCCAAACGACGTTCCCTCCTCTCCTCCTTGCATATCCCGTTCAGCTCCGGCGGTGACACTCCCGTCCAGCTCCTCCTTAGAGTTCATCCTTCGTCCTCCATGTTCTATGTAGTTCGTTCTTCCCTCCTCCTACCTCAAGCTCACATGAAACGCCCACAACCTAACCATTGACTCAAGGTAAGATCGGTTACTTACTTTCTTTAATTGGTTAGAATGATGAGAGATGGAGATGAGGAGCACTTAAAGAAGATGCTTGTTTCGTGAGATATGGAGATAGGAAGCTAATGAACTCTGCTGCTTGATTTTTATTCTTCTCAAATAATGGGATGATTTTCGTGCTTGGTTGCTGATTGATATTTTTATTCTTGTCTTGTGCTTCGGGCAGACCTTAAAATCCCCCAAAGGTTTTCAAGAGAATTTTTTAACCAATTTTTTTATTCTTGTCTTGTGCTTGGTTCCGTTGTGGTCACCATTGGTACAACCACTGAGCTTTGTCAGCTTTCATGGCTTCATTATCAAATCGAGCCAAAAAATATTTTTTTGATTGATTATCGATTGATATATCTTCAAATTTGTTTTGAATTTGATGTTTGATATTTACTTTTTATTAGTTTATTACTAATTTATTGAAAAATGTATTTATATATATATATGATATATCTTCAAAAAGTAAAAAACAATTCGTACTAACCACCGTACTAACCGGTCAGACCGGTCGAACCGGAGACGACACAAAAAGCGGGTCGTGCTCCGGTTCGTTTTTTAAAACCTTGATATTTTGGTGTGAAATTATATAATATTCGTGTACTCAACGGGAGATGATTAAGATTTGTAAGTCCGAGCCAAACATGCACTTGATATTATGATGATGGATTTATTTATGATTGAAGCACTAATTAATGGTCATAGAAGAGACACCAATCGCAATCCGCGATGCTTTGGTTGGACCCCAAATGGCGAAGAAAATGAAGCATTAACATCAAGGAGGGGAGTTTTACTCGGCGAAGTGGAAGAACTTTCCTCATGATTGTTCCAACGCAGGAAGGCCTGGGCACAGGCCAGGTTGTAGGCTGGAAAGCGACTTGTAAGAAATTGTTGTACTGACCCAATGCCAAGTGGGGTTTTAACTATGATATAATATACTACTAACAATATTATAAATGAATATATATTGTGACTAGCAATGGTACTACTAAGATTAATAATGATAAAACTAAAAGCAATATACCATGCGGATTAAAACAATATACCATGTGGCTAACAATGATACAATTGCGTTTTACATGAATTATTAGTTGACATTACAATATACCATTAATAATGGTACAAAACTCTTTTTAACATATCAAATTACAAAAAAGTCACTATGCAATCTCTGAATTACAAATTTGCCATGGCGCATGGGCCAGTCTACATCGTCCGACTTTGATGCGACACACCAATACTCAATCCAGGCCTGGTCCCCATCATGCAGTGTGTCATCATTAAAACAAGTAGATCGAAGTAACAAATTGTTCTAATTTGATTAGAGATGTGAATTTTAGTTTATGACAACACAATAGTGTTAACTTCCATACGTAGATGTTTGTGAACTTGCAATAGTCGAATTGTAAATGTCCATATAGTAATTTTAAGAAAGCGAAGCTGATGTGTCTACCAACCGCGTGGCCAGCTCTCAATGTCTGGTTCCGTTCTCTCTCTAATCACTACTCCTTATTGATTACTGACTCGGCCTCCACATCAAGCACGGGTAAATTTATTTGTGATTCCAACTTAATAAATATTATTTCTGATATTTTGTATAAAATATAACAGAATCTGATCTCCTTCTCCACAGGAAACAAATCTGATTATTCTATTTTGTTTTAACGTTATAATCTGATTATTCCATTATGTTTTAACATTATGCTGCTGTGAGTATATATATTCCAACATCGATTCTGGCAGGTGCCGTTTAATGTTAATTTATTTTATCCTATAGTTTTTCGACAAAGGTCTAAGCATATTGTTGTGGATACATCACTCAGCCTATGTCCTTCTCATAATCTCACCATGGAACCTTATCCAACATATTTGCTCTAATTTAATATCTAAACTTTTCAAGAATGATTGCGATTAATTTTAATACGTGCCTACTCTTCTATTGATCAACATAGTTTTTTTGAGATCCTATTCTAAATTCTATTCTATTAGATCAGAAATGCTCATGTCAGGAGTCGAACCCTGTACTTCACCCCACATGAGTGGGAACAATGCCACTGGACCAAATGATCACTCGGCAATTGAGTAACATAGTTAATTTGCAATAAGAATGTGAAAAGTTGAGGGTGTCCACGAGATTACGGATGCGAAAAATGCCAATGATGGATTGGGATGACATGATAGGATTCGGAAATGGTAGTGTGAATCCATTTTCATATTCTTATCCTCTCTTAGAACACTGATCTTGGCAAGATTGGGCTTGATAAATTCAACAATCTTGAATAAGTCGAGTGTGGATCTGGGTAGATCCCTTATAACCTATCCAACAAATCTTGTTCTAAAAGTTATGTTTTGCTTCATACCACTTATTATCTGAATGTACATTGAATTTATTAATTTAGGTATTGCATTTGTTAATTTAAGTTTGTGTTGAGTATAATCTTTTGTTAGATAAACTTTTTCTCATAACTGTTCAACGTTGTTGTACTCTTAACATTACAACTAAAAACATCTTAATTAAACTATAATAATTTTCTTATCAATCAATTTAATTCTTTCAATAAGAGATTGCGGATAGAAAAATGTCACCGATGGATATGTTACCCCACAATCGAAAGCAATTGCCCAAGCAAGCCTCATTAAGTTAACGGGAAATAAAAGATAGTGGAGAACCCACTTTTGGCAATGCGATGTGGGTTGATCTCCTGAAGTTGCTTGCAAGTGGAAGCGAGCATCATTCTCAAGCTTTATTGTGTACTTAAAGACTTGGTACTACATGTCAAATTGATATATTCCACCCATCATTAAATTAGTTTATCTAAATTTGTGTTGTGATCCTGTTAGACACCATCGTTTACACGAAAAAATTAGTAAAATGAACAAACAGTTGAGGTTGCTACGACGTGGCAAGTGTGGTATATTTAGAAGTATCATAAAATTTAGTTTTAAGATTTTGAGTTGAAAATATAAGTATTAAAATAATTTTTTGAAAGGAGAAATAACAAAAATAATATCAGACCTGACATGAGTTATCATGAGAAAACAAAGGTTTTAACATAAATCCTAAAAATGGGCAGGAAGATATAGGAAAAAAATAGATTAATGATTTAAAACTCTATTGAACATGACAATATTGAATGATTTAGATTTGTTCAAACGTTAAATAGAAGGTAGAAACTTTAGAGGTTTTTTTTTGAAGAATACGACATAGTAATTTCTTAAGAATTAGTAAAAGATTTGTGACAATTAGAAGAAATGGTACATGGTTATCAACAAAAATGTATATCAACTAGTAGAAAGTTAATTTAACTTATTAAAAAATATTAAGTAAAAACCTAAACACAAATATATTAAAATTTGATAAAAAAGAATTACTCTCTCTAATTTGATCTAACTCAAATTTCAATTAAAGGTATCAGAGTCGGAACTCTTCAATAACTTTAATGATTAATCTATTCTTCCAAGAGAAAATCAAGAAGACAATTACCTCCTCTTTGGTGAACCAATTACATACCAGGGCAGATTGCAGCCACAAACCCACATATTATGAATTAAAAAATGTTAGAATATCCAACCAAGAGACTTTATTTGATCAGCATCATTAATATTATATTTCAAAGTTGCAATAATGTCCCAAGACAAAAGATAATCTAGGAAGTGGGATTTGGTTTTGGATATGTATGGTTGTCTCTTTCTATCTGATGATATAATTCTCTCTATTTTTTAAATAAGCACCTATGATATATTTTCTTCTTGTGTTATTCTATAGGCACCCCTGATTCGTCAAAACAGTGTCCAATAATGAAAATTAAGTTGGAAGGGGTATTATCATGAGTGCTTGTTATGAGTAGGATGATGTGACTAAAGCTGGAGGTGAGACTAGCTGGTCGGAACTGAGACAGGATGTGCATATTGGAAATTTTCAAATTCGAGTATTATCAAGTTCTATTTACATGGTGAAACTATATTGTTATGTCCATTTTGTCCTTGCCTTGTACGTAGACTGGTGGAAGGTGACGATTGCCAAGTGGAAACGCAACGGATATCCAACTTTACTCACCAATTTGTTTGTTGGAATTGGGACCCCTTATGTCTTGAGTGGTTAAATCCTTGTAATAGCGAATTATTCTTTGATTGCCTTTATGTTGGGACGTCATGAACGTGGAACAACTAATGGCACAAGTCTTTCTACTAATGTTACAATTATCGTAATCTACTAGATAAAGTTTTTCGCTTTATAAATTCGGTTAAGTTACCTTGCATTTCTATTATAATTTTTTTCTATTAATGAAATATCAAATAAAGTTTATTAGGCTGAAAATTTGTACAAACTCAATTCTATCTCTTGCTGATGCTATGTTAAAAACTCAGGATCCAAACCAGAGATGTGGTTAACATCTAGAGAAACTAGAAATATCTTTTGAGGGGCCAGTTAACTAAATTAGCAAGTCTGTTGATCTTAAGAAAGTGGACACATATTAGCAGCTAGGAGACTACTTCATCATGCAACCAATGTCTGTGGGGTCAATGCTTTATTGATTGTTTTGAGTGCAAATTGAACACTATAGTGAGGCACAAGCAATCCTGAGTGAATGACGAATGATGTAGCTAATCACTGAAATTCTCGATTTCTGTATTTATAATCGTGTACTATCATTTCTTATTTAAGAATTGTACTGTTAAATGATATTTGTTATATTTATTAGTTTAGAAACCAAGAAAGCCTTAAATAATCTAATTCATTAACACTTAACCTAATACCGATTGATATTTTTTCTAAACATTATGACTCCCATGACCGTGATCCATCATAAACTTTGTCGCAAATGATACTCATTCAATCGTCAGGCCGAAGTTTACAATTTTGCAATATTTACGTCACACCCAAAGACTTGAATTATTTGCATTCCATGCCATGAAAAAGATATCATGTGATTAGCGGATCCAACTGCTTTAGTACCATGTCATAGTGTATTAGTGTATATCCAATTGGCGAATTTTCTATCCAAATCATAATTTGGAATAATGCCATCTCGAATTGGATGCCCGACATAACTGTATCTACCCACATTTTCCTTTCCACAACTAGTCCCTTTTACCGAATAATAATTCTAGTGTAGTAGGTCCATCAAACACTTAAATTAAATGACCAGAAGGGTTATTTTATTTTTATTAGATAGTAAATTCGATTCTTTAAAAATATAATGATGTTAAATTTTTATTAAAATTTTTAATCATATTTTAAATATCTAATGAGATTCGAATTGAGATATAATATAAGGACCAATATTTTTCACTAATTTTTATTATATGTCAAATATCTCAAACATTTCAATAAAACAGAATAATATATGGTGTAAAAAGAATGTAGTGTAGCATTATAAAACCAGTGAAAAACACCGGCCCCTCCTGCCCCACCACACAGTTTCTTCTCATTTCTCATGCAAAATGACGACATAAGTCACCTAACACCTAAGCCCCACACACCCACACACACACACACAAAAAAAAAATGCTTCCAAAGCAAAAACAACATACCAACAAATCCAATGCAAAACCCCACATTTCCCCCAAAACTACGGATGTAAATATTTATATAGAGCTGGACCAACTAATTTGATTTCGATCTATGCATGAAATTAAATATAGCTGACCAAATAATTTTAATTCGACCTCATGAATGTAAACACAATTCGATAAACTAATCTGAATTACTAGCCAATTAATTTCAATTCAGCTATGTAAAATATGATACAATCCGTCGGACTAATCTAAATTGACCACAGAGGATCATAACGAACAACCCAAATTTTAATGTAACTATATTTTACTATTTTTCATAAGAAACTTCTAACTAAATCAAAATTACCCGCATCCAATTATCCATGTGTCCTTATGTGGTGCTGAAAACCCAACTTTACCCCTCTTTTTCTAGCCCATTGTTTCCAAGATATTTCCACTATATATAACCCATATAACCATATAACCTTCACTTCCCAAGCCTAATCTCTTACACTTCAACTCCTCTCCTTCGTCTCCTCTCTCCACAAAGCAACAACAATGGCAGCAAGAGAGCCCTTCAACGTAACATCTGAGCGTACTCCGGCGGGGATGCAACCACACTCTCCGTGGCACTCGCCGGTGCCCTACCTCTTCGGCGGCCTCGCGGCAATGCTAGGGCTCATCGCCTTCGCGCTGCTGATCCTAGCCTGCTCCTACTGGAAGCTATCCGGGCACCTCGACAATCCAAACGAAGGCGAAGGAGAGCGAGACGTGGAGGCGGGAGAAGGAGAGAAAGCCAGCAAAGTGGAGAGTTTCGAGGAGAAGATAGTGGTGATCATGGCTGGCCAGGTGAAGCCAACTTACCTGGCCACCCCAATGACCAGTAGGTCAACTTCCTTTGGAGACACCAACAGTACAAGTGGTAGAAGTGATAAGAGATGTTCTTGTAGTAGTAGTAGTAGTAGTAGTGAGGAGGGAGGAGAGAAAAGTGATGATGAGATGAATGTGAAGAAACAGGAAACTGATGTTGGTGGATCAGGAAGAAGGGACGAAGAACCGACAATTACTTAGAAACTGGATTAATCTGTTGACTGGGTTGGTGTCCAGATAACAAGTGGTAGATACCAAAATGAAGAATAGACGAAGAAGAACGTGAACGAGTGGTAGCCTCCTCCACCTCCTTAGAACATATTCCATATATAGGTAGCTCTTTTGAAATTTCTGATTTTCTCTAGGTTAATTTTATAGGGGTTTCTCTCAGGCTTGTTTGGGAGATTTTGTTTGTATCCATCTCCTTAGTTCAGTTTTGCTTTTATTGTTTTTCTTCCCTGAATATTCAGGGTTATTTCCTGATTTTTCCAACTCGGGATCGATGTAAATTTCTTGGAGATTCAATGGAAGGATCAGTTCTTCTCCTGCAGCCAAAGTTTCAGTTTTAATTTTATGGATGCTGATTTTCATAGTGAAAGACTGATGTTTCGCAAACCAGGTAAATAATGTTGACGGTGATTTGTACCGTAAATATTGGGATAAAAGGAAATTTGGTTTTAAGGAAAAGGTGGCAAAGTGGAGCAGGTGTGATTTGTGCGGGTATGAAGTGTAAAGATAGTGTGTGCCACGCACTAGGCAAGGGGATGGATTGTGGTGCGCGTCCTTGCTCATGCCGCGAAGTAGTAGTGAAATAGACACACACACACAAAAAAAAAAAAAACAAATTGAAGGCCCTTTTTGATTAATAGTGTGTCCCTCTAGTGAAAAAATTCCCTGTTTGATTCAACATGGCCTTGTTGGCTAACAGGCTTGGAGAATCTTTAGGGAGCCTGTCATGTTGAGTGCAATTTTTTTTGAAGGGCTTATATTTTGTACATGATTCTTTCTTGCAGGCTAAAGTTGGTAGAAATGGCTTTTGAATGTGGAAAAACATCCTTGCAGGGAAGGATTTCATCAAGCAAGACGTCCTTAATTTGGCAAGTGGGTAATGGCAGGTCTATTGATAATTGGTCAGATTCATGGCTTGACTCTGGAGAGCACAATTCTATAAAACCTGACCGGGTGACCTGTTCTAGTGTCATTGTCGGACTTAGTGATCAATGAATAAGATTGTTCTATGCTTGATGCTCTTTTTGATCTTCAGGAGAGGAATGTCATTTACAGGATGAAAATCACTTGCCAACGTTGATGATAAAATCATATGGACTAAAGCCAATTCTGGAGTTTGCAGAGAACCTGAATGGGTCCCCATGCTTGCACTTCTTGGTTTTGTTGTCCCTTAATTTGTTGATCGGATATTGCATAATTTGTTTCTTTTGCGAATTGGTTGTCACAAACTTGTTCTTGGCTGAAATTGCATGGTAACAATGACATGTCCTCACTTCTTGTTTTCATGTGTTGGCAGATTTGGAAGTCCCGTAAGGAGGCAATCTTCCAAGGTGTACATCCATTCCCTCCCGAGACTATTGACAGAGCTACGAAGTGTTAGTCCGAATGGTGTCTGAACAACGTTCAGGTAACGGATCCTCAACCTCAATATTTGGTTCAAAGTCGGGAGAAACTGAGATGTAATAGTTATATAGAGACACAAATTTATTCGAACTAGATTATGGCGGTCCAATTCATAAATAGACATGCAAGCATCATTGATTGGAAAATCGAGAATATGATTATTTGGACTAGGTTATCTATTTCTCCATGACGTCTTTGTAAGCTATGTTCTACACCAAATTCGACAAATGAAGTTGTCAGTTAAATTGCAATTGAATTTCGTTTGAACTTATTTGCATCTGATTGGCTCCTTATGCCACCTCAGAAACTTTGTTCTTTATTATTGTACCAGGACTTTTCCCCTTAAGTTAATGTAAGGGTGATTTCATTCTAAGAACATTGAAAAATTCCCGGTTCAGTGATTGTTGCATTCACGAAGCAAAAATACTATAAAAATGTTTCTCTAGGTTTATCACGTCATTTTTGGTGTAACAATTTTTGCAACAACGCAATTTTAAAAAAAGTTTATCGAGACAAAATCTTTAAGGACTTGATATTATCTCTCATACTTTTACAGAGAATTTGTGTGAACACAATAATTCATGAGAATCTCGTTACAACAATTTATTTTAATACTATAAAAAATTGAGCCGAAATACTTAGCATAATTGTTATCGAGTCGAACAAGAGTTATGATTTTGAGCAAGTTTTATCCGTGATGGATAATTTTTGAAATATTAGAATCCGTGGATGATTGTTGAGCAAGATAACTAAAATTCATTAAAGAAAACATAATTCATGCTTTTAACCCTGATAATATATATATATAGATATATATATATATATATATATATATATATATATATATTACCAAAATTTTATATTATTAAGTAACCGAATTTGTCATTTTATAAATAAGCTAAACACAGTTGTTTCACACTTTCTATGTAAAATTTCTAACAGTTTGAACTCGCGACCTGATAATTCTCGATCAACAAACCATTTCCGTGGTACTTCAGGTGGGCAGGAACGTGATCTTTGTTTGTTCTTTTGCTTCTGTTGTAACGGCAAATGGCGTTTGCTTCAGGCAAGATAATACAAAAATATTTCTAGGAAAGAAGCAAGCTAGCTATGGTTCTTCTTTCCTTGTGGTCCTGATTGCGACTTCAAGTTTCTTGTCCCAAAACAAAATTAAAATAGCGTACTAATAGTAATATCTGGGCCCACGTAAGAAAAGGTTTTTCTTTTACCACTCATAGGAAAGGTCCATTTCCTTAGGGAGATGTAGCTCACTCTACAAGCTTTACGCCTAACCTAAATTCGTACATTACGCCTAACCTATATTCGTACATTAATATTTTTTGGGTGAACAAATTTGTACATTGATTAGTGCTACTAAAAAGCCCATTTGGATCAGTAACCACTCTGGGTAGGAGCATGCATTCGGTAATTACTAATTTTTTTCCTACCGAACCTAATTCGGGAATTTCGATTTTATATAACAGAAATCGGCTAAAACTTGCAATATAATGAATTGCTGATTGTCTGTCTATCAAAATCTAAAAAAAAAATCACAAAATTGTGCTGTATTTATACGGGTTATGTTGGATGTGAGCGTTTTGAGAAGTTGGGGATAAAAGAGGGAGGAGGCCGCATATTGTTGTGTAATTTTTAGTTAAATTTCATTTGTCATTTGGCTGACTTAAAATTTCCGTAAATATACAAATTTTACCAAAATCAACGATTACTATATTTACTAAAATTTTCAGAAATTTCGATCAACGAGTAGCTGAACTCGCGAAAGAAAATCGGGTTCATGCAACACAAATTGTGGAGAGAAACGTAGAAGACGTGAATGGAACAATGCTTTAACGCCAAATCTCAACAAGAAAACAAGAACCTGAATAGTATAGTAAACAAGCTAATAGCCAAAATTTCGTATCTTATAATTGAAAACAACATCAAAACTTCGGATACATTGCGCACACATTTTAGCTCTTTCCAGCTAGCTTTTCCTTGGCTTTCTGAATCTTCAGAACCTTCTTTACAATCTTCTGCTCTTCCACGAGGAAAGCGCGAATAATCCTGCACGTCCCATTTCCCCATTCAGACGAACTCCTGGAATCACAGTGCGGAAAAGAAACGATAAGGGCAAAACGTGTGTTCTTAATACTGATATGCCAGAGAACATACCTCTCCCTCACGGTTGACAGTCCTGTGGCTCCTGGCCAACCTAGACCTCTTGTACTCCGTAGGTCTAAGATGGGGAATCTGCAAAATAGATCAAAGAATGCCATCAGTAGGATACGAGAAACAGAGAACATAGTCAGATGGAAGATTGGCTCAAAGTATAACAGCAGAATTACCAATAAGAAGAACGTGAAACATATTATAAGAGATCGGTCTACGACTAAATATGCACTACTAGCTTGCTATGCTGTTAAGCTATCATGGCACTCCCTATAGAGCACATAAACGCGTTGTTAGCGACGTCTAGTTGTCGACAACTTCGTGCATCAAATCATTAAGTAGGCTCATGCACATAACCAAAAATTTTAGTCCAAGATCAAACAAGATTGTTGTGGAAAAATCATAACCACACAGGAAAAGCAAGCCTACAGGAGAAACAGATTAGAGCACTTGATTTCCTAGGCTCCCAGCAGTAATTCTTGTCCTCCAGGTATTCAGATGTTCAAACATCAACACAAAATTCCAAGCTTCAAGACCTAACCAACGTTGCTAAACAACTGCCAGAGCGCAAAAATATCGTATTGCTAGATTAGACAGAGACAGATAGAACCAGTCCATGAAAACCCATTAAAGCAATCTAACTTCCTTCCTTGGTTTGTTATGATCAATGGACACAGAATAATGGAGACTAAACTCAGTAACAACCAAGGATTCAATTATCAGAATCCGTTAGCGAACCAACAACCCAAAATCTGCTCATTACATTCTAATCTCCCAGAACCAAAACATCTTCTCTACTGCCAACCAGCAAGAATCAATCAAAAACTAAACAGAATACTCCGATTTGTTCTGCGCAACTACATCGGCAAACACCTTCCTCTAAACAATTTGTGCCGATGTAGTTGGGGCCACTAGCCCTCTTCTTGGTGGTCTGGTACACCAATTTCCCACCTTGAAAAAAAAAACCAAAATTAATTTCGTTAAATAGCAACATTCTTAAAACTTAGAGAAAAAAAAGGAAAATAAAAAAAAGTAAAAAGATTCAAATTTAAGCTGCTGATTCACATCAAATTATGGTTTCCCGGAGGAGGGAAAACTAGGGGTTTAGAAGGCGTGGAAACTTTTTGGGTTTGGCCCATTTGGGGGATTGAAGCCCAATTTTCTGGCGAGTAACAACCAGGTGCAAGGCCACTTAGGTTAATTAATTATGTAATTAGTCCATTACAATATATATGTTTGTCTAAAAAATAGACATTGTTAATATTATTGTATTTTTGGGACTCAGATTTGAGATATCTGATTAAGTAACAACATATTTATCAATCGTGTGATACATTTAAAAAAAAAAAATAACACGGTACAATGTTTTTTGTAAGCAATTTTTATTTTGTAACCAACCTTTCGTTATACCGTCATGTCATTCGAGTAAGGGTGTTGTTTAGTTATCGTAGTATAATGTATTAAAGAGATGTTTGACAATTGTATTAATCCAATCTTTTCGGACAATCTCGTGCATCCAAGTGGAAGAGCATTCCGCGATATTTTTATGATATTATAAACCAGATGAAGCCAGCCGGCAAGTTAACGAAAAAAGTTAGATATCCTCGAAGTCAAAGCCTAAAAACGTTGTTAGAAAACTCTTAATGGAATTATTATATGTAAAATAAGATATTTCAAATTTGAGTTAGTAAAATTTACTAATCTTAAATATTTATAAAAAATATTTGTCACATGTATGTTGTTTGAATCTTAATTGATCGACTAAACAAATATTCAGATACTAATTAATTTTAAGAAAATCTATGTATTCTAATTAAATATCGGTTACGAGAATTGGAATATATGGATCTGACTTAGCCAGCAATTAATTGAAAATACAGCTCCATATAGTCTTGCTTCTTTCAACCAAATGTTATAGTTCTTTTTGGGATTGTGAGTAGAGTCTCTTAGATCTGCTTTTTCAGACATTGCCGACAACATCATATAAAAATTTTGTCCGTGTCCTAATGTTACTGAATTAACTGTTTTTGTAACGTTTATTCCGTAGCTTAAATTTAAAGGGATTCTCGACATGTTTTTACCGAATCATTAATCAAAATAGTGTGTACCAAATTATTCTATCATAACACATACTCCCGAGAGCCAGAAGTATTAAAGGAATGGCCATAGGAATGGGCGCATCATGACATCTTACGATGTCTCATTTTATCGAAAACACAAATCATTCTATATAACTAAGTAAACCAATTTATCATCGACAAATGTCAAATTATTTTGTCATAATATTGATTATTCTATCAAAAGACATACCATTTTATTGTAACTAGATAAACTATTTTACAAGAAAAATATCATTTACCGGCCCCAATTTAAAGACTTCACAACTATCCTTAGGTTGATACGAGCACGCAAGATAGCGCCTATCTAATTTTGCCTTTTGCTTTCTAAATAAGTTTTATCTTATAATTTTTTTGGATAAAGGATTCATGTTTAATTGCACATTTGGCGTAAGATTTCTGTCTTTTGACACTCATGGCGTGATAAATTTTGTAAAAACAAATTTTTTTCCGATAAAAAATTACAAAATTTGCATGCATAATAGTAAAGATTAATATTTCAAGTACAATTCCTAGCTTTTATTTTGTATAATTTTTTTTGATTAATCAACTTCATAAATGCACAGATATCAAAAATAATAATGAACCAATCATAAGAGACAATAGTTTCTCTATCATTAGTGTTTTTAAATAAGGAACTTGTTCCACTACTTTGTGATTTCCGTTCAAACTGCTGCCTAATACGAACAAGCCGGCGAGGGTCGGCTTAACAACTTCTCAAAAACGACCGCATTGCCCATTTGTTCTATTTAAACAAATAGAAAGTCATTTTAATTTCTAAAACAAGAAAGAATCTGATATCTTATTTGGGTTTAATTTCATACTGCAAAACTAATGGGATCATCTTTCGGTTGTTGCGGCAAGAAGAAAGTCGAAGAAGGGTATGTGTTGAATACTACACTTTTATGTCATTAGGACAAGTGTCATTTAGCTAAATATTCTTAGTAATTGTCTTCTGAATATGACTTTGGCTAAAATAACTAACTGGAGGGTGATTGGATAATTAGGGCTACGATATTTGCCGCCGGAGCTAACCACTCATGGAGGATTTTCACCTACAAGGAGTTGCATGCAGCTACCAATGGGTTTAGTGAGGACAACAAGCTGGGGGAAGGAGGTTTTGGGAGCGTTTACTGGGGTAAAACCAGTGATGGCCTTCAGGTAATTCAGATTTGATGAAATTAGTAAATATTAAAGTTAATCATTGTAGGGTCCACCTCATTTTTGCATGTCCTAAACCCGTTGTATTGCTGTTATGTCGATATTACAGAACCAGTAGTTACGACTGTGAAATTTTTTCACATATCCATTGCACTACAAACATAAGATCTATTTTTGCATAGGTCGGAAGTAAAGGTTTATGGGCTAAGGTCCTCGGACGGATAAAGTATATTATTTTTTCTAGAGAGATAAATTTTTACACCAGGACATTTACATATCCCTGAATTTCTTAGATATTAACTACGCATTGTGCTATTGGGTTTACAAATTCTTTGATAATAAAATAATTTTTAATGCACATAATCTCGATCTAGACCCGTTAATCCCTTTTCGACCCGAAATATGCATTAAGACCATCTGCATGGCATGAAAACCGCAGATTGCAGTGAAGAAGTTAAAGGCAATGAACTCCAAGGCCGAGATGGAATTCGCTGTGGAAGTTGAAGTGCTAGGGAGGGTGAGGCACAAGAATCTGCTTGGTCTCAGGGGGTATTGTGCTGGCGCCGACCAGAGGCTTATCGTGTACGATTACATGCCTAACTTGAGCTTATTGTCTCATCTCCATGGCCAATTTGCCGGAGAAGTTCAGCTCGACTGGAAAAAGAGAATGAAAGTTGCTATCGGATCGGCAGAAGGCATTCTGTAAGTGCTATTTGATCGTTACTTGTTATAAGTTTTTGAAAGTTTGACTTCGGATTATAGGTAGATATTTTTAAGATTTGAATTTGAATTTTGTAATTTCAACAATTTTCCACGTACGGTATGAATGAGCTAAGGAGATATGTAATATAAAAGTGGTCGTCCTCATAATGAGTCACATCAGTGACAAAAATGTCATTACAAAATTAATATTCATATCATTGTAGTTGCCGTCCTTTTACTTAAGTTTACGGAATCTGTCAAATCTCAACACATACACACCGTTGTCAATCATGAAGAAATAGTTATAATTTCTATACTATGTACTTTAAATATGATTAGAACGTTATATGGTATCAAGTGATAAAAGATAAAGAGTGGTGATTCGGAATCGTAATTTAGAACCATGTTCAAAGTGGTGTTGTCAATTATACTTGCTGTTACCTTCAATTGATGTCCCTTAATTGGGAATCATAATAATGACCAAACACATTGTTACTGCAACTCATCACTACTTTTAATTTCAAAAACCAACATTCATTAAATCTAGCTTCTTCACTATTATCAGTTGAGGTGAAACAAATTACTTTACATGACTATTTTTATATGGTGATGGCTTTGCGATTACCAAGTTGCAAGATTTATACCGATACAAATTAAATAAAGGCAAACAATAATAAACCATATAAAAACGCTCATTAATTAACATTATCAGAATACCAGTTCTTACCAATATTAAAATTGTGGTCCTTTCTTTAGCTTACTGGTTATAGAGTTAATTCTCAATCTCTCACTGGACACTCAGGTACTTGCACCACGAAGTCACCCCTCACATAATACACAGAGACATCAAGGCAAGCAACGTTCTTCTCGACTCGGACTTCGAGCCTCTGGTAGCCGATTTCGGGTTCGCCAAGCTCATCCCGGAAGGTGTCAGTCACATGACAACTCGCGTCAAAGGCACCCTCGGATACCTTGCCCCTGAATATGCAATGTGGGGCAAGGTATCCGAGAGCTGCGATGTGTACAGCTTCGGGATCCTCCTGATGGAGCTCCTCACAGGAAGGAAGCCCATCGAGAAGCTCCCGGGCGGGGTGAAGAGGACGATCACCGAGTGGGCGGAACCGCTGATATCCAAAGGAAGGTTCAGAGACCTTGTCGACCCGAAGCTGCGAGGAGGGTTCGACGAGGCGCAGCTGAAACAGGCGATCAATGTAGCCGCATTGTGCGTGCAGAACGAACCCGAGAAGAGGCCAAACATGAAGGAAGTGGTGAGCATGCTGAAAGGGTACGATCCTAGAGGCAAAGGGGTGCCTAGGAGGATTGAAAGTGCAAGGTACAAGGAGGAATTGTTGGCTCTTGACCAAGCAACTGATGATGATGAAGATGGTGGGCTCCCAGAGGAAAGTGGGTATGGTGTTTTTGGTGCAATGGAGATTCAGAGAATGCAGGATCCTTTCAAGCGTTTTGGAGATGGCAATATGAGAATGAATAGGGTTTCTTGAGCTTGTTGATTGATGAATATTTGATTTGTATTGCATTTGTTGATACATATATTTTTCTTTTCTTATTCCTTCCTATTCAGAGTTTGTAATGTGGATGTTTCATGGGTAACAATATTCGATATTTTTTATAAAAGAATAAATATGTGATTGTAATTATCAAAAAACATGCGACACTAAAAAAAAGTGAGATGAAATGGATTAAAAGCTGTGGCCAAATCCAATTCACATCTTGGACGTTGCTACCCGAGCCGGATAAAAGAGAGTTGTGCGCCTTGGTTTTGTCTTCCTCTCCCCATCAGCCTGTCGTCCAAACCCACAGCCCAGCGACGCCTCTCTTTTTGTCAGAATCCAAGCCCAAGAAACAAAAGTCAAACAGAACTGCACTTACAAAATCGATTAATTCTTTTAGCGTTTCAAAAGTTAAAAATGAATTTAAAAGAAATAATGCGAAAAAATGGGCACTGATATAAAATGGTAATAACAGATATATATTTTTCCTTCACTAGGTTTAAATTTATGTCGAGATTTATTAGTTTTGCATTCGATGTTTATGTTAAACTTCAAATTAAACTGGTTGTTAACTGTAATTGTGGCGTCATAGTTTTCAAATAACAAATCGTAATTGTATGAGTATTGATACTACAATATTGATTTGTGTGCATTATAAATATAGAAAATTCATCAATTGATTATTTAAATTTTTTGGATTGTAGAGAAGTCATACACATCGATTTCGTAAATTATAACTTTGTACTCGCGAAATCCCCGATCTTGATATTAAAGTGGTTTGTTTCTAACCTTTATCTTGTTAATCTGTATTGAACAGTTACTTTCGTTTAATCTCGTAGGTTTAATATAAAATAGAGTACTCGACTCTACCTCCGGACAGGTTCCACGTGAACAAAGGGTGTAGAACATTTCCACCCAAAAAACAAAGAAAGGGTATAGTATAGTCCAAGACAAAGTTCGTCCCGTATCTATGATTCCGTTTGTGTGAAAGCGATTAGATTGTGACATTCATCCATTTCAATGACACGTCCTTCAGTTTCTTCGTCTTTTTGGGTTTTGGAAAGCATTAATTTCTCCACAAACGTATTTTCAACGCTTCATTCATGATAAAGGCCGAGACCACCTTGAAATGGCGAATAGTCCCCTACGTAGCCAAAAAATTAAAAGTATTATTTTTATATTCTAATTCAAAATTTCAACGTGACGTGTGTAAATTTGTAATACTGTAATTTTAACTCGGTTCAAAGGACCAAACAAAATAAATTGGGGCTAAGTTTGCACTATTTTTTACTTTCCAAAATTTGATAAAATCGGGGTTTTGGGAGAAAAATAATGAACATGTGATCAATTTACTCTGTCATGTTAAAATCTACGTATCTAATTTTAATATGACAGGTAGACAAATTTTTACACTTACAAACAAACTTGCCGCTCTGACAACGAACAAAATGATAATCTCATTATATGTCTTCCACCATTTGAAGGAATGCTAATATATCTCAATTAATGAGACTCGTAAATATCGAAACAATATATCATTTTGACAAAAAAAAAAGGTTGAGGATATGTTCTTTGGCTTACATAACAAGGCTTGTCAAACTTATTGTCTTGCCCCTTTGCTTATCCCACAAAGCACCCCAACCTCAACACTTGATTCAATTTCTACTCCTCCAATTGGCTAAATCCCATATAAAAAATATGTACACTGATGATGAAGAGGCTACCTACCTTTATGCTTGCTAAACAAGAATAACCCAATCACTGCCAATGTGGCCTCACTCCTCTTCCTCTCCCTCTACTGACCTCAATCATAGTGTTCCTTGCTCTTTCCCTCAGAAAAATACTTATATAAGAAGCTCAACTTTCCCCGTACACTATAGAAAGTACTGGTCTTGTCTGAGCTCTGGACAACACCATGATTCCATCATCTCCTTCGAAGATACTGATCGCTATATCATTAGACCCGAAAGACGGTAAGGAGCTTATATCTTGGGCCATCCGGGTTCTTGCTCGTCCAGGCGACCACATTGTCGCAGTTCATATTCTTGGTCAGTGTCTTTACGTAGAAACAAGTTGTTTTGTTTCGGTTTTCGTTAGATATGATAATTATTGTCTTAACAATGAGAATTTTTTGCTGAACTTGCAATGTAGTGGACCAGGAGAGGAGGAAGAAGGGCGGAAAAGCGGATAAGAAGCCGCCGATTCGACAAGCAAAAGCTCATGTTATCTCTGTTCTTGGAGAATTCGCCAGCCTCTGCGTGTCTAAGCAGGTAGCCGACACTGGCGAATTATCGGAGGCTCCTTATGTTTGACGACATCTAATCGCTCTGTGTTTGGTCCATAGATAAATTTGGAGGCTAGAGTTGGTTTCAGTTCAGCTCAGGGAAGAGGTCTGATCGAGGAAGCAAAGTCACTTGCAGCTGATTACATTGTACTCCACAGGCTGCGAATCCGATCCGACAGGTGAAGAAGAACACACTCCAACCATGTCCCAATTGAGTAAAATCTGATTGATCTTGTCTTAAACTCAATTATTTCTGGATCACATAACTAGGCTTGGAGTGATAAGCTACTGTATCGAGCATGCTCCTCAAGGATGCTCAGTGATTTCAATTGGAAGATGTGAAGATCAAACTATTGATGTTCAATCATCACCTAGGACCGTACTCGACGAGCTCGAAGGCGCCGACGGGGAATCACACACGACAGAGGATGACGACACCTTCAGCTACTGCGACACGAGCACGACGAACTCGTCGCCTTCATTTGCTTCCATTTCCCGCGAAAAAGCCAAGCCGAGGAGGCGCCTATCTCCCTTAAAACTCATATCAACATTATTCCCTTCGCCTCTGAAAAGGCAGAGTGGACGATTTACACATTATACAGAGACTAAGCAACAACCTATAGTGAAGTGTTTCAGCTTCGAGGAGCTTGCAAGTGCTACTGATGACTTCCACTCAGGTAATATGCAAAATGTAAAGATGTTTTTGAGTTGGGAGACGAAGATTCTAACGTGTTGTCCGACAGATAACATAGTAGGGCGCGGCGGATACTCAGAAGTGTACAAAGGAGTTCTTGCTGATAGTGGAATGGTAGCAGTGAAGAGGCTAGCCAAGGACAACAACAATGCTAATAAGGAGAAAGAGTTTCTAATGGAATTGGGTATAATCTCCCATGTTTCGCATCCTAACACGGCTAAATTAGTTGGCTACTGTGTAGAAAATGGGCTTTACCTGCTGTTCAATTTCTCCCAGAACGGAACCCTATCATCTGCATTGCACGGTAGGATATCCAAACTTTCAAAAGGTTTAGGCCTACCTCCTCATCAAAACCGAATCCTGAGAACAAAGTCGATGTGTTTGAACAACTGTCAATAGTACAACACATATCTGATTCGTTCTTTAGATTCGGTTCTGCAATGCAAGAGGTAGACTTAAATCCTCGAACTTCTACAATCCAAAGGTTTAGGCCTATCTCTTTAACAGAACCGAAAACTCGATGTGTTTGAACTACTGTCAATAGTAAAACACACATGAAGTTCTTCATGAGATTCGGTTCTGCATTGCAGATAGACCTAAATTCTCCGAGTTCTTCTGCATAGATTTTTGTCTCGTACGAAAAGTAATCCGATCAACGGCAGGTGGTAGTGGCACCAACACGAAGGCGCTCCGGTGGCCGGAGAGATACAAGATAGCTGTGGGGATCGCCAGAGGATTGCACTACCTCCATAAATCCTGCAAGCATAGGATAATACATCGCGATATCAAGGCCTCTAATGTTCTTCTAGGACCCGATTACGATCCGCAGGTGAACGTTTCTTCACTCAAAAACTGTAACTCTCTTAATGGTATCCGTTTTTACGAGCAACGACTAATTCTAGCGTCACGCAATGTGCAGATATCCGATTTCGGGCTGGCGAAATGGCTGCCGAGCAAGTGTACTAACCATGCCGCGATCCCAATAGAGGGCACGTTCGGGTACTTGGCTCCGGAGTACTTCATGCACGGAATTGTCGACGAGAAGACCGATGTCTATGCATTGGGAGTCCTCCTGTTGGAGATCGTATCCGGCAGGAGGCCTGTGGATTCGGAGAAACAGAACCTTCTCATCTGGGTAAGTAAGAGGATCTTAAAAAGTTTCGGATTTTGAGGGTCTACCCGGATTTAGACCCGACGAGACATAGTGCTTATAGAAAAAGTGAATGCACTTGCCAGGCCAAACCGTTGATGGAATCTGGGAATATAACGGATCTGGCGGACCCGATTTTGGAAGGCGAGTTCGAAGCAGATGAGATGCATAAGATGGTTTTGACTGCTTCCTACTGCGTCAGGCAATCACCAAGTTGGCGTCCATGTATGAGTGAGGTAAATTTCTATAGTATATGATTTCACCGAGTCACAATTTACGACGGCATAAACATTTTTTTTAAGATCAATGATTCGTTTACTCATGTGACTGGATTTTGAAATTCTAATGCAAATTTAATTCTACATTTTATGAAATTCAGTATAACTAATCCAAAAAAAATCATTTCGAACAATGTTTTAGATCATTTTAGGATGAATATATATAATTAATTTGTAAAATAAATAAAATTCTAAACTTTTGCAACCAATTAGACGTAACTTGTTAAACAAGTTTTCTTGGAAATTGCAACTCAATGACAGGTATTGGAGCTTCTAACTAGTGGCATTGACTCTGAAGTCGCAAGAAGCTGGAGGATGCCAAAGTTCACTTCCGATGACTTGGATGATTACTCCATGGTTTTTGGGTACGACGTCCCGGTAGACCTTGCGCTAGAGGATTTTTTGTGACTTCATCATTTCAAGTCGAGAATTGTTGGACTCTTATCGAGCACTTTTAGAGCTGATGTTATTTTTTAATTCTGTTTCTTGTTTACTAATTGCTATTAAATGTTTATGATATATTCTTAGTAGTTGTTATCCTCAATTCTTCTAAAACGGCAGTGGATAGAAAGATTGTCGAAATAAAGGAAATAATTGTTATACCATAAATCCTGGTACAATTAACCATCTTAAGACCATCTATATTGTGCCTCGCTATAGTGTGTGTTCTGGGCGCCATGTCAGCGGTGTTCTTATTCTCAGTTTTCAGTCCATAGTCGTGTCTTCGCTACAGTGCCATGTCATGGGCACCACGTTACTTTTTTTTTCAGCTCAGTTTTCTAAAATTTAGCTAATTATATTAAATTCGAATATTATTTCACGAACTTCGAAAAGACTAAATTAAAATTCAAAGCGCTAACTTTTGTGAAATTGAATTTTATTAAATTCGAGATATATTACATGAGAACTTGAAAAAAAAATTACATTTAAAAAAACATAAGTTGCTTAATTCTTAAACAGCTTCGAAATCAAAAAAATCTAATCGCTTCCTCGTATGGGATAAGTCCCAAACTAATTAGAAAGATAAGAGGAGAAAAGTTGGTGTGAAAAATAATGAAGAATGTTGTATCTATTTGTAGATTTTTCAAATGAATTTGGACCACAACTTTTTTTAATTGAATTTGGACCACACATTGTTTTACCCGAAAAGTATTGTTATTTGAATTAAAAAAATTTAAAAATTTTAATTAGACAAAAAAGTTGAAAATGGTAAAAATAATTTTTATAAAATTTGTCTAATTTTTTCAATTATTTTAAAAAGGGTTGACTGTGTACTGATCTGGGCGACGTGGCCTAATCATAATGGGCCATCTTGCTCAATTCGTCAGCGTGGACGAGAGGCAGAGAACACCCCGCTGACACACGAAGGCACCTCGCATATCAACGAGGCGTGCAAGCCACCCAATAGGACGATACCGTATTGGGATCCACCCCAACGAAAGGAACTGAAGAGCAAAGCCCACCAATCACCCGGTGGTGGACCTGCCTAGGACTATGGCCCGAGTCGTTACGTATGACGAACCGACCCTTGATCCTGGGCCGATACTCGGCGTACGCCTTCGTCGCCAAGTACCCAGTCGACCATTGAAATTTTAATAAAATCGAGGATATAAAAAATAAAACAATTGAGACAATCATATTGCAAATAATGAATTAGTAAAATCGTCGTGATTGTATTTCCAGTAGCTTTATATTATACCACTAAATTAAATTGTTCACTAACCTATCTTAGGATAACATGCAACAAGAGAATTAGCCAACCTAATCAACTAGCACAGAAAGAAATTGCTACCGAATTCAGATTGAAATTAACAAATAAGTGAAATAGTCATGGCTGTATTTCCTAAAACAATCAATCAAATATAACTTATCCATAACATGCCGACCTATTAATCTTTATTTTCATTTTTTTCTGTTTTTACATGATGTTAGACTAAAATTTCTGTCGATTGAACGACTTGAGTAGAACAATTAATATGGTATCAACTTTTATTAATTTTTTTAGATTTGACTTAAATATTCTAACATGTTTTATGCAGTATAATAAACAATTATAAGATGAAAATCTCGAAAAAATTAAGGGTAAATTATATCTGGCCCCCTCGGGTTTGGAGTATTTAACGCTCGCTCCTCTGCTATTCTAAAATCGATTAAAAAACCCTTCCTGTATGGCGAAATTGTACGAATTAGCCCCTCATGCCGGAACCGGCGAATTTTTCCGGCGAGAAGAGGTGGAAAATGACAATTATACTCTCCTGTTAAAAACTAAAAAAAATACATTCACCCCTCTCTCTCCTCTCTCTCTCCTCCTTCCTCCTTCCTCCCCTCCCTCCCTCCTCCCTGGTCGTTCTTCACTCCTATCCTTCTCCTCCTACTATCGAATCCTACATTTTCAAATTCCCCCAAATCGGAAAAACTAAACCCTAATTTATCATGTTGGGGTTGAAGGCAATTGGCCGCCGGGAGCAAGAGGTCGTACTTCTTCGACAACGTTCTGGCAAGTCCTCCGGTCTCCAAGAAACTCAGATGCGGCTCCTCCTCGCCTCCCCCGGACTGCTTATCTCCCCGTCGCACTTCGCTCCTCGATCAACTCAGATCGGTCTTCCCCAGCGCCGACCCCGAGGTGGCGTCACCCCTCTTTTCTGTCTGCAATTTAGGTTTCGATGTTTCTGTAACTGTTAGTAGATGCAATTGAAGGTTCTTGAGAGAGCGTTGGAGGAATCGTTGCCTCCCTGAACTAAATTAACAACTCCCACGCTCGTACGTTCTCGGTCCTGCCCTACGGCCGTTTCTGTGCGTTTGCCCGGTGCCGGTCACGGAATATTCTCCGCGAATCTAAAATCCAGTGTAATTTTAATTGCACGACATCGGTGGTGATGTCGGTGCTTTGAATTTTTTAAGGGAAATAGACCACTTTTGGGATTTAGTTAGAAATTGACTTCTTAGTCTTTAAATTTTGAAAGCGCAATTTTTTTTTTAGTTATGGATCTTCTTTTTTGCTGTTTAATTTTTGAGGAGGAGGAGGAGGAGGTGGAAGAGGAGGGGAGGAGGAGGAGGAGGAAGGTGGAAGAGGAGGGAAGGAGGAGGAGGAGGAAGGTGGAGGAGTATGGGAGGAGGAGGGAGGAGGAAGGAGAGAGGAGGAAGGAGGAGAGAGAGGAGAGAGAGGCTAAATGATTTTTTTTGTTTTTTAATAGAAGGGTATACTAGTCATTTAACGTGTTTTCTCGCCGGAAAAAATCTCCGGTTCCGGCATGAGGGGCTAATTCGTACAATTTCGCCATATAGGAAGGGTTTTTTAATCGATTTTAGAATAGCAGGGGAGCGAGCGTTAAATACTCCAAACCCGAGGGGGCCAGATGTAATTTAACAACCTAAACTCAGATTTGTTTTTGTTGGTATAACTCCAAAATGGAGATTAAGAGACGCTGTGGTCAAAGGACTGGGGTTGGACGTGGTCAAACGCAGGACAGAGATTCGGCCAACTAAAAATCGATGATACTCCCAAGTCCCACCGCCACCATCGGCGGGCATGGGCGTAGCCATATGAGAGCACTTAATTTTTCTTTATTTGGTAATTGGTATATTTTTTACTATATGTTACTATTAAATTAAAATTAAAAATTATAGAAATTAACCCCACTTCTTAAACTTTCTGGCTCCGCCATTGTCAGCGAGTAATTCAACTTGTTCCGGAACCAACCGATCGATAGACGCAGCCGTTCCCAAATTACGGAACTCGAAATCAATCTCTAGGAAGAACAGCAGCTGGTCCTCCGACTTCAAGGTTCCAGACTTTTGGAATGTTATCATTTGGCTGAGCTTTGATATCCGTTCGTATTTAGGTAGAGTTGATGTAAAACTGTAGTATTTTTGTTTGACGGTTAATACAATTTTTTTTAGGAAAATTAACTTTTGATATTTGTAGTTTCAAAATTTTTGCACGATAATTTCAAACTGCAATTGACGATCTTGAGATATTTTTTTCGACATAACTTTGGAAAAGGTTGGAGCTCAAAAGAAATTTCAAACATAAATTCGACACCGTTTTGTGACTGGGGTGGCTCGCCATACAAAATTTGCTTTACAATTGAATTTGCACAATATTAAATATATATCCAACATAATTAATATAGAAAGTAGGGATTAGTAGTCTACAAATGGATATAGATACTTTCAATATCTGGGATACATGTTGCATAAATGATCGATATTGTTAAGAATTGATTTGCAAACAAGTTTAGTCATATCCCCTGTAGTTTGAAATTCTCTATAACAACTAAACATTTAGTGTATAAAATAACAATAAATCTTACTTTCTTTCTAAGAAATTAGTAGTTCAAATCCCACTACTTACGAAAAGAAAAACAAATACCTAAAAAAATTCTGTGTAACATATTAATTCTTGATATTCAATCCAAAATATTCAATATATATGTGTGATCCAACAGTGCGGTAGGCACATCCCACTTTTTTTGTCCCCTCGCCTTATGAATGCACGTAAATGGTGAGCTCACATTTGCTTGCAAAGTTGCTGCAAAATGGATGGCATTCCAGCTGCATCCATGAGATCGGGGAAAATGGTTTCCACTGCAAACCGAAAATCAAACCAGAATTGCCATACTCCTGGCCCGAATGTGTCTTTCAGCCCACAGATCTTGCCCCTTTACATGCCTACGATTGCTCTTACCTTCTTAATCATGTCCAGTAGAAGTACGAGGAGCAAAGGACAAATCATAGTCATAAGCAGCAACACCCCTAATAATTCAAAATATCTTCTTCTTTTTTCGCTTGGAGAAGTATCAGAATATCAGATGCCCTTGTAGCTATGATGAACATCATGATTTGTTCACTTCGCATGGCACAACTATTATTTTACTACAAGTCAACAGTTTCGCATTCATGTTAAGGATTGACGATACAGTTTCCGCAGGCAAAAGAATGTACCACTAATAGATTTCTCTTTGGCGGTTGACGAAGTGTGTTTCAAACCAGTGTTAAGACTCCCTCCGTATTAGTCCTGCTTTTTTGATTCGGTAGCCTGGTTGAAAGCAGAGACAAGTTAGTGGGAAGGAAAAGGAAACAAAGATCACAACTTTTTGTTGCAGATTCTATAACTGCATGATCTTATTATGTATGGTAGGGAAGGTAAAACGGATTTCTACTGCTAAAAGATAAAAGAATTTTGTAGCTTGCTTGGGAGTAATATCAATTGTAGCGCACAGACAAGACTACGAAGCATGGAAATGAGCTTTTTAAGTCTAGAGGCATATCAAATTTATGTCACTAATAATGTTACTTTTTATCTAGTTTGTAGAAACACTTGCTAGTCTCAGATTAATCTTGGCAAGAAGTCGCAGGCCCTCAGATATAACAATTTCATAAAGCTGTGCTTTTAGCAGTCGAATGATATCTAGAATCCTAAATCTCACAATTCACGCACTACCTAGCCAAACTTCAACAGAAGCAACGAAATCAACCACCAGGTACCTTTCGGATTTTTTCAAAGACGGAATCTTCATAAGCTTTATGGCCAAAGCCTTTCAAATCATTGAGAGGATCGGACTCCATCGATTGCTGGGCACTAAGGAAATCTGTGGATCCGGCTGCTGCTTTAAGAGGTACAACCAATAGAGGATTTGAGAGGCTCCCGCACATGTTCCTGGTAGCAACGATCTAGTTTACCAAGCAAACCATTATGAGCAAACCTATCAATTACACAAAATCAACTAAAAATGCATAGAAGAAATTGGCATACCACTGCTTCTCTGGTGGTCATCAAAACAAGGGCAGAGCCTTTCTTCTTGGAACTCTTCATCACAACATCCTCAACTTCCCCAAACTCCGAGAAAATCTCCTTGAGCTTGCTCGAACTATAGTCCTCCCCGCCCGCTACCTTCTCCCAGCTAACCTTAAGCAGCCGCTCCTTATCAATACTCCCAATCCCGCCACCACCGGCCGTGGAGGCATCTCTTCTCTCCCTCCTTTGCGCCTCGCTGGGATTCGCACCCCTCTGAGAACTCATCATAGCCCTGATCCGCTCAATCTCCTCCTTGAGCTTCTTGGCGATCCGCTCTTCCTCCTGGCGCTGCGCCGCCTCGGGGTCAGGCGCGAAGGCGGACTTCTCCCGCCGCTCGAGTTCATCGACCATACGGCGACGCTTGGAGTCGTGGTGGGAGCGGCGGGCGGCGTGTTCCCTCCTGGCACGAAGGAGGTCGTCGAAGAGCTTGCGGGCCTTGTCATCTTTGAGAAGCTCGTACGAGGACTTGAGCTTCTGGAAATTCGATTGAGCGTTAGGGTCGTCGGGTCGCTTATCCGGGTGGAGCTCGAGGGCTTTAACTCTATAGGCCTTGGAGATCTCCTTCTCTGTCAGCTTAGCCCCTTCCTCGCCCGATGGTAGACCCAATACCTCATAGTGGTCAACCTCCATTTTGGTTGCTCGAAGAAATGGGAATTAGGGATTATGATTTGGAGTTAGGGTTTATGGGAATTGGGGATTATGATTTATTGGATTTGAGTTTATGGGAGTAAGGCTGACGATACTGAAAAAAAAATCCATAATTAATTTTTTTTAGATCCTATTCTAAATCTTATTCTACTAGATCAGAAATACTTATGCTAGAAAACAAACACTGAACTTTATCCCACCCTGCCCCACTCCATCCGAATGCCACTGGACCAAATAGTCTCCGGCAAAACCATAATTAATTTCATTAAATACCAACATCAACAGTTAAAAAACGACAGATAAAAATATTCAAATTTAATTACTGGGTCTTGACGATCCTGTGCTAAGAATAGTAAAAATATTCATGCCCGTAGATCGGACGGACCTGCCCTTATTGGAATGTTGTTAATTTTGACTCGGTCAAGGGTAAAATATGGATATGATTTTTTTATAGAAAAATGGTGTATGATGTTATGAATTTTTATCTCTGTCTTACATTTTTATCATATTTTGGACCATATTTTAATTCTACCTTAATTATCTAATTAGACCCTTATATCAATAACCCTAACAAAAAATAAAAATAACTAAAGGTAGATTAACCTAGAAATTTCTAGGCGGCCGCCGCACGAATTGTGAATAAAGTAACTAAAATTCAATGTTTCACGTCAATTAATAAATCATCATATGAGCACCTCACCATTAATTAATAAATCTTCATATATATTAAATTAAATTCTCGGAAGTAACAAATTGAGATGCCATTTTTCTGGTTTCAGTTTTGTGTGCACGTTATAAGGGCATGGTTGTTTGCTTCTGCTAGCCAAAGGTTGTTGCTCGGTTGAGGAAACTCTATTAAGAAAAGACTTGTACAGTCACGTTGTTGCTCAGGTAATTTACCTGGCCATGAATTGAATCCGATTCGTAATTCGATTCGATTTGATTCGTTAATAATTCGATTCGATTCGTGTATAATTCGATTCGTTAAAAATTTGATTCGAATTCGTCATTGTTCGAATTGAATTCGGTTTGCAATTTTTGATAATTCGTCAATTCGGCGAATTGAATTCGAATTCGATTCGAGTTGAATTCGTATAGAATTCAATTCAAATTTGTTTAGAATTCGTTATATATATATATGGTGGGAGCGGGGGCTTCTGACATCAATTTTTAAAAGATGGGCTTTTGGGTTTGGGAAAGACGCCAAAAAAATGTTGAATACTTATTTATATATTTATTAAATATCAAATATTTATGAATTAATTCGAATTCAATTCGTATTCGATTCGTTTATAATTCGTATTCGATTCGTTTATAATTCGATTCGTTCATAATTCGAATTCGATTCGTCTTTGGACGAATTGAATACGCTTTATGTTTAGATAAATTCGAATTCGAACCAATTCGATTCGAATTCGTTCGAATTCGAACCGTGGTCAGGTCTAGATATAACCAAGAGCTTGCTCAAGAGACACTTTCACAATCTATTTCTTGTTCTCCTGTTTTTCCTTCTCCCCTCTCACTTTGAAGCGCTTGATTGCTCCAAATTAATAAAAAAAGACATTACTATCATAATTTTTGCATGTTGTTGTGCTATGGTTAATTACGTTCTACTATAAAATGACTTATTTGTAAGTATGTTAATGTTTATGTTATTTAAGTTTTTCATGTTGATGTGACTAGTATATATAATTCTAATTTAATTTACTAATATACTAAATAATGTGATTAATTTTTAGGGTAAATTACATTTGGCCTCCTTGGGTTTGGTCTATTTGACGCTCACTCCCTGTATATCACAAATATGTTAAAAACTCCTCGTAGTTTGGCAAAATTATACGATTTTCCCCTCATGCCAGAACCGGCACATTTCTCCAGCGAGGAGGCACGAGAAATGACAAAAATGCCGTTTGACTAAAAAACAAAAAAAAATTTCCCTTTATTTCTCTCTCTCCCCCTCTATCTTCTTACTCCCTCTAAACACCAAATGACAACAAACGGTGGACAAAATCAAGAACTCTTCCTCCATCTCTTGTCTCCCTCTCTCTGTTGAGTTTGATTTTTAAAATGCCAAACCCTAGAAATTAATTAATTAGAGGCGATGAAGACGCACCAACTCCAAGTGGACAATGCCAAACGATGAATCAAGCCATTATCACCGAAAGTGTAGAAAGCATTAGATTGATATCCCCAACTTCTTCTTAAACTTCTCGACCTCTAGGTAACGCCGCGGAGTACGCCGTGGGATTTCCTAGCAAACACCAGCACCAACAACAAAGACCCAAATAGACTCTACCTTGGACTCCTTGACCGATTGGGTATGAGTCTATTGGGTTGTTGTTCTTCCAAGTTGCCTTGGATGGATGGTAAGTCAGGAGCTTTGGGGCGTTTGGTGATGTTGGTCTTGTGAATTTGACTGTTAACTTGTCGAATGGGACCTGCATGTATCGTAAGGCAGTATTGGTGACTGGCTCAGTGCCTCCGAGATATGCTGAGGAGGTTCTATGGGAGATGATCACTGATATTTGTGGGAACATGGTGTAAAAGTTTGTTGGGGTGATGGCCGACCAATTTAAGTCCAAGGCATTGAGGAATTTGGAGGACCATCATGCAGGGGTTCGTCAATCGATGATTTCTGGAAGGAGCAGCCTTTGTTTTGGTCTGTCAGTGAGAGTTGCTTAAGGCAGGAGCTCAGTTTGAGTAGGCGGGAGTTTCAGTCTTGCTCCAAGTTAGGGGGTTGAAGTTCTTGAGTTTGGGAGAATAATTTTGTGTTCTTGAAATCTGGGTTTCATTTGTTTGAAGTTCTTGAGTTTGGGAGAAAGAAATTGGTCTTTTATTTATTTTTGAGAGTGGGAGGGAGATTCGATTTAAGAGGAGGATGAGGAGGAAGGAGGAGAAAAGAGAAGGAGGAGGAAGGAGGAGAGTGTTTTTTGTTTTTTTAATAGAAGGGTATTTTTGTCATTTCTTATGTCTTCTCACGAGAGAAATGCGCCAGTGTCGACATGAGGGGGAAATCGTATAATTTTGCCAAACAACGAGAGGTTTTTAATCTATTTACGAAATACAGGAGGGCAAGCGTTAAATAGACCAAACCCGAGGAGGCCGTATGTAATTTACCATAATTTTTATATATTTATCATTTTAGGGCAAATTACCCCCAATCCCTAGTCTGAATCAAATTCTCCTATCGGATCCCTTATTTCTCATAAACAATTTTAGTCTTCCCTATATTTTGAAAAAATATTAGTCTCGGGTCCCTGGTTGACTTCATAACCCATTTTTTTACATGTGAAATAACTATTTTATCCTTTCAAAAAAAGACAAAAATAATGACTATTTCCTTTTTATGAAGGGCAAAAAAGTCATATCACATATTTATAAAAAAGTTATATCACGTGTCAAAAAATGAAAAAATATGTTGATATGGTTAGTGGGGACCCCAGAAAAACATTTTCTCATAAAACATGGATGGATTACTCATTTATGAGAAAGGAAGGACCCGATAGGAGAATTATGTTAAATCCAGGGACTAGAGGATAATTTGTCCTATTTTTTATTATTTTATAGACTCAGTTTGAAGATATCGTAAAAAATAGAGACTCAAAGGACTTATTAAATTGTACTCCATCTTCGTGAGGCGTTCTTAGTTGAGAATTTTTGTTTACATTGACATTGACATGGGTGATTCTAGAAGATTTTTTTTTAGTCTTTGGATTGTTTATGCATTTGGAATTTAATATTAAGAATCTTCTAACATCTAACTCTAATAGTAAAATTTAAACTTTTATTATTTTTGTATGTATTTATTGAATATTGATTTGCACATGAAAAATCTTTAATTTTCAGTCTAGTTTCATTATATAAATATATTAAAAAATTAGCATCAATATATTGTATTCAATAATATGTTTGGACCTTGTATATCTATAAGTATGAATCTAGAGGATGTAGGGTATGATATTGGTCCAATTCTCTAGAGTATGTGTCCCGATTCTCTACCTATCGTCATCCTTATTTCGTGCTCTACTGGTTGGACTTGGTTGGGTAGCTGTGCCGCCCCCTGTACATCAGCCGCTGAACCATTTTATTTACACGGTATTCTGGGTTTGGGATTGGTTTGGTTTTAGCCCATTTGATTTGCCTGATTTTGTTAGATTGGTTTGAGGATTTGAAATTTTTGAATTAGATTTTAAAAAATCTTAAGTTTAAGGTGAGAGGAGATGTCAGAGCAAAAAATATTGCCATACAAAATGTATCATAAAAATATCGATATAACTGACATAATTTTTTTTGGATGATGGCTATTAATCATAAGAATATTGATACAACTTACATAATTTTTATTTTATTTTTGGGAGATGGTTATTCTTCATGAAATAATGTATTAAGAGATAATGTCATAAGAGTTTCCTACATAAATCAAAGTGTATTTTTAATAATTAGGTCGATAAATAATTCCTAATTTTATATTAAGAGATAATCGTGGGGGTTACAAGAAAAAAAATTGCTAAATTATATAAGAAATATAGTGGTATATAAGTTTTAAACTTGCTTTTAAAGTTATTTAAATTTAAATAGTTATAACTTTAAATGTCTACTTTTAAATGCAATGATATATAATTTTTTTTGTAAAATATGTCACTTAGATTTTATGACATAATTTTTAGGTTATTTCTTTTTTTGTTGTACTTATACAATGTAAAGTAAATTTGCGTCATTTCTAGATTTGCTAAAACTTCATGCTAAAATTATTTAAATATAAAATATTAAAACTTCACATGTCTACTTTCAATTTGCAATGATATATAATTTATCTTTGCAAAAATATGTCACTCAAGTCATATTAACATTTTCTTTAAGCTATATATTTAAAATATGTTATTAAATTATAAAGTCAATGGTCAATTTTCTTGATTTCATTAGCTCAATGTGACATGGTTTCAATGGAGGCCCATGGGATAGAGGATCTGCACAAGGCCCACTATAGCCCACACAATATAGATTTTCATTGCAATATTTTCAAAAAAGATTTTTAATCCATTTTTCCAAATCAAATAACTAACACTTAGGCTGTCAGGATTGAGATAGACCTGTGATATTACACTCACCTTCATTGTTGTGGATAGAAAAAATAGGCATATGCTTTAGGGATCGGTTGCAATTCAACCATACCTGCTCGATTTAAATTTATTCTCAACAAGCAACTTTACCTCCACTCCATCCATCCTTATCCACCACCTCTAAACTTCTCCTATATATCATAGTTTTTATCATCATCTTCTTTTTTTAGATTTTTTTGGATTACACTGATTTGATGGGTTAAATTGAAGGAAAGTGATGGCTATAGAGTACGTGGTGAGCAATGTGATGCAAGTATTTTTAATAGTTGTAGCAGACAAGGATATGAAACATTCTTAGTCTTTATAATGTTGATAGATAACACAACTACACACCCTCTCCTTCACATCCATCTACATCATCTTCTAGAAAAAAATGCTTTTACATGCACTTGTAAGTCACTAGAACTCTTGCGTGACCTCTAACAACTGAGCCATGCAACAAATTAAAGATACCAGCCCTCAAAGAATATGTTGAACTAACATTTATTCTCCCATTAAAGAGAAATATACTTTATTATAGAGTGAAGTACGGAAGCAGGTTGGGTTATATCTAACAACTGAATCAAATGGTGCACTTTCTCATCTATAACATAGCTTTCTTCAATTTATAACGACCATTCCAAAATACCATAGTAATAGCCATGGCCTTATGCTTCATATTTAACAATTTAGTACCATTTACCACCACTATAGAAAGAGTATATAACATAGCATAGCCATAAATTTCATGGAAAATTTACCCAAGAGAAAGATACCATATTGATGGTGATAGATTGCTTCACCAAATATGGTCATTTTTTGTCTCTCTCCTATCCTTTACATGTAGGCAAGTTGTTATTTGATCATATCTGCAAGCTCTATGGGCTACTTGAGAGCATTATATCAGATTATGATAAAGTCTTCATCAATAATATTAGAAGTCACTTCTCAAGCATTAGGGGTTAAATTTCAGATGAGTTCACTTTTTTCTCAACCGGATGGATAAATTGAAAGGCCACATCAATGTTTGAAAAATTAATTGAGAAGTATATGCTTCCTAAATATTGGCAACAATCACTTTCCATGGTAGAATATTAGCATAATTGTTGTTCATTTGGGCCTTAAATGCTCACAATTTGAAGTAATATACAATTATGTACCTTTTTTATTTTATGTATTTGAGATGAGCAACCATCTATTATAGTAGATACAAACTTAGTTATAAAGAACGCTCATATGGTTCATATCTTTTAGAGGGAAAACTTGCAATAAACTCGATTAAGGATTAAGGTTTTTGCTAATAAAAAGAAGTCTAAATGAAAATTAAAAGTTGGTAATTTGGTGTTCTTAAAGTTGCAACCCTCTAGACATTTTAATTTGGTGTTTTGGTCCAATACACGGATTTTTTACCCGTGTTTTGATTTTATGAATATAGATCCAAACAATCATGCAGATTAAAAAAAATTCTCGAATTCGAGCATCAAGATATTGCTCTTCAAAGTTTATTTTTACATAATCTCTCAATTTGAATTTTTTGATTTTTTACATATTAAAAAATACAAAAATAAAAAAGGCACAAAAAAACTGTCTTTTGCAACTTTTAATAAAAATTGATTTTTTTGAATTTTTTGAAAAATAAAAAAAATCAAGAGAAGAAAAAAAATCTCTTGATCAAAACCTGTATTTTTTTATTTTTGTATTTGCATAAAGTTTAAAAAATTTACAAAATTCAAATTGAAAGATTATGTAAAAAACTTTTTGTCTCTTTTATAAAAATTTACAAAAGATGGTTTTTTTGGTATCTTTTTTTATTTTTGTATTTTTCAAATTTAAAAAAATTTCAAAAAGTTCAAATTGAGAGATTATGTAAAAAAATCTTTGACGAGCGATATCTTGGTGCTCGGATGTCCGATTCGAGAATTTGTTTTTTGAATTTGCATAACTTTTTGAGATCTATTTTTATAAAACTAAAACACGGGTAAAAAACTTGTGTATTATACCAAAACATGGGTATTTTAACCTTTTTTGAATATAAAATATCAGTACATTGGTTATTTACCTGTCTACCGAGATACGGAAAAAAAATCTGTGTACTGGTATACATAGAAGAAAAAAAACTCGTGTTTTGAACCAATACATGTATTTTTTTCAAAACAGTCCCTCGTGGACACCTTTTTAGGTACCAATTTAGAAATTTTCCATGCATGGTAATACTATTTAAAAAATCATCAATTTTGTATTATCCATGTGTTCTCATAAAAATATGTTAGAACATAAAAGTTACCTAAAGATGGATCTCGAATGGTTATCTCAAGAGTAATTTAAACGAATAGGCATAGATGGAAGAAATATAAAAAATAAAGAGAAAATATGTAGATCTGATTAGTAGATAAGAAAATAATAGTGAAAAGGCAAGAATTTTATTAAAAATATAGGAGAATAAGGTAAGAGAAAAACATAACCCATAAAAGTACATTTATGCTAAAGCTATGCTAAGCTGCAAACTAAAGTTAAAAATCAAAGATTTGATAAACTTTTGTGTGTTGTGTTGTTGGTGTCCCTCTTCTATGTAAAGGCTATCATTATATAGAAAAAAACCATTCATAATCCGATACAAAAACTCTAGGTCGTTCAATATAGTGAAACACAAATTAGTCCCAACCTCAAATATGAAAATTTAAATTGCCCAAAAATTTCTAAACTGATTCTGACTTCGTTCTGCGCTGAATTTGAAAAAGTGATAAACTACAAAATTGTAGATTTAGCTCTTCCCTTTCCGTAACTTTTAAAAATCACTCAAATATTAAATTTAGGTAGTTAGTTACAAAAATCTATGAATTAATTTTTTGCAACAAAAATGTCCCTTACACTTCAACGATTTCACGCTAGGAAAAGCATTAGTGTATATTTATATTTCAACACATGGAAAATTAAATTTACTTCACATATATCTGATTAAGTTAAAAAATGGAATATGAAAAGAATTTACTAGTAAATCAGTGAGACTTAGCGGTTGTTGGCATGCAGATGATCACTCATCTCAAGATATTTGTGTGCTCACATCTTATTTAAGGGTACTTGATTTAATCTTATATGGCTAAGTAGGAACTCTATATCTTCAACTGAAATGACCATATAAGTATTATTGAATGTCTGTTAGTTTTTCCTTTTACTTTTGAATTTTTTCTTCCAACCTTCTTCATTGAGTCTTTATGAGAGTCAATCGACGAGCTTCTAGACATTTATCCTTCGAATGTGGGTTCAGTTTTCTTGGAACCTCTTTATGCATAGGCTTTGTATGATAGCTTTGACACCTTGTAACTTGATCATTTCTTATAGCTTGTATCTTACGTGGTTTCTTCTTGGACGATATAAGCTCTTTATTGGAGAGCTAGACCTTGATAATATTATAGTCCTGGAGAATTCTTTGCTCGATAAATACATCTTTTTAACTCACTTGTACCTATTCTATCTCTTGCCATTTCTAACTAATTTAGGCCATATTTTGATATCTTTTTTCACATGTATGCACTCATTAAAGTGGGTGTGGTTTGCACATTACATAGTCATTTTGCCACACTCTTACTTGGTTGAAGAGTCTCTACCATGTGTATATCTTGTCCTCCTTCCCTATATGTGACAAGATGAGTTATACTTGAGCATCAATTTTAATATGGTTGTCATCACTATGCCTTTTGATTTGGATAAAATTACTTTGCTCTCTAACTTGGATAGATCATCATATTCTCAAAAGAGGTAAAATTATCTTACTTTTTGCTCAAAATAAAATTATTGTGCTCCTCGATACAGGTAAAATTATCTTATTGCTCAATCAAGTTATGATCATCTTGTTCCTTAATGTATGTATTATCATGCTCCCAATGTAAGAGTATTAATTACAACAATGCAGTGCTCTTTATGCCCTCTTGATAAGATAGAATTCTCACTACTATTCTTAAAGTAAATTTGTCTCCTATGTCTTTATGTTGAGTAGGGGCATAATTAGGCAAGTGCAAGAGCAATATAGATCTCAACAACATATGACTTGGCGGAGGTCCTAAAATTTTCTTTAGATTTTGAAAGATGATAGAGGTTGTATTTGTGGGCCTAGCAAGCTCAATGGTCATTGTGTCATTCATGGATAACTCTTTCTTCTCTTCTTAATGACCATTGTACTGACCAACTGTGTTTGTTTTATGTCTTAGATAATAGGGATAAAATATTGTGTAGATACAACTAATTCATGCACAACTATGTCAAGTTTAATCTTTGTAATCATATAAGTTAAAATATGTTCAATGTTCAACTTTGTGTATGCCACGTGATGAGATTTCGCTACATGTCTTATCGTAAATCTGTTACTCTCAAGTCATCTTTCTATTTTTGGATCAACACCTTACTGATAGGAATTGACAATAGGTATATTAAGTATTCCATTATCTCGTATCATACAATCATTCTTAAAATATCTTTAATGTTATACTAAATTTGTTCAAGAGATCTCATTCATTTAACTTTTTTAGTGTAGTAATCAATATCATCAACTCGATAAGTAGGTAATTCACAATCATATGCTTCAATATCCTTATTCAGGTAATCTAGAAGAATGCAATATTTTCAACCAAATTATCAAGTAGTTCACAATCACAATATGTATAATAAAATCACTCCATAATTAGAGAAAACGTCGTTTCCTGATTCTCTTACAATATTATAGACACATTTTAACATTTCTCTATGGTCTTCAAAGAATCATATTTTATAAATTGAGTGACCTTTGTTATATTAATCATAAACTTCTTGTCATGAATTCGATTGAAGTACTCATGGTGTTCCTAGAAATTTGAGAAGTAGATCTTCATAAGGAATAACTATCTCTTGAGTTAGCCAAAAAATGACCAAAATACCCTCCAAAGTAGACTGGACATTTTAATCTTATAAACTAACTAATCTATAATATTGGTGAAAAATAAAAAAACTTTATTAAAAATATAGGAGAATAGAGGAAGAGAAAAACATAAACGATAAAGATTAAATCTATGTTAAAACTACATTAAGTATTAACTAAAGCTATGATAAGAATTTTGTATGTTGTGTTACGAGTGTCCTTCTTCTATGCCTATGCTGTCATTGTATAGAAAAACTAGTCCCAACCCTATTTTAAAATCTTAAAATCTTAGACCGTTTGATATAAGAAAACCTAAATTGGTCACGACCTTATTTATGAATATTTAAATTTTCTACGAATTCATTTTTTTTGCTACAAAACCATCATGTTTTCAATGTCTCTTTACTTAAAAGATGATCAACCAAAATTGTACTGCAGTAAATGAACTTCTAGTAACCGCGACTAGCGAGAGTTGAAGCTTGAGCTAGAAGACATTAATGGGAGGAGGATGGTCAAGTGCAACAATCAAGCCATTGTTCAAGTGCTGGTTTGTTGGGCGAATTTGGACCCCAAAGAAGCCACATGGAAAGACTACTTTGGCTATAACTGCTTTTGTGATTTGATCGATTAGTAAGATCTCCAAGCACACCCTAGAGGACAAGGATGCTTTGAATGAGGAGAATTTGTCACATGCTTAAGTTGTCACATAATTTGTACCAAGCTCCTTAGTTTGGAGATGACTAGTCATTTGGGTTGAAGAAGGACACGCTGACAAGGCCGTTGGGCTTATTGGGAGATTTTATAGCTAGTTAAGGTGCAAAATTACATATAAGTACCATTTTGTACCCATTCTCAATTATATTTCTCCCCTTGTACTTCACTCTTCCTCTCCATTATATCCCTTCCCTCACATCTTTCCTACCAATCTTTGATTTTGAATTTTGACATATGTGTCATTCCATGCGTCGAGATTTTCCAAAGCTTCCTAACATAGCTAAGATTATTGTATCGTCCTTTTGAGGATAGAATAGTTACTAGACAATATTTTTGCTACCAGCTGAGGAGATTGTGAACAATACAGAAGTATGTTTCACATGAATGAAAATATTATGATGTACTATGAAAGTGGAGGGTGAGATGACAGAGAATGGTGCGAGGAAATCCAGCCCTCAACAACTCAAGGACTGGTGTAACCCTAGTGAGAGTTATGTGATGGCATATTTACTTATTTCGTGAGGATTTGGAAGAGTATGTGAACGGTTGTAGGATGAATCAATATAGTCATTATACGAGACAAGACAAGGATGCAAGGATTTCTGGACTCGTATGTTCATTGTAGATGTTGTGAGGGAGAAAACTTGGCTGCGAGAGCTAGTTCCCTTAATATAACAACGCTTTATGAATTGATCGAGTATTCAAGCTTAATCGGCTTGTTATACACTAGCTTTCTCTTTTTGGTTTCTCGGCAAAGTTTAAATTCAAACTTATTTTAAAAATGGTCAAGTTACTTCGTTAGTTCATAAGTCCATGCCATAATTCTAGTTGTTTCTAACTGACTTAGATAACCCGATTTGACTACGGAACTGTAGAATATAATTTGTTAAGCTTATAATTTTGTGCACTGATACTATCAGTGTTAGAACTATTCAATTCGACCAAAGCACTTGTACTTAGTTCTTTATTTTAGCTTAACTTATATACAAATATGCTTAGTTGTTAGATTATTCCGAGTGACTTATACGTGCACCTAAATAATATACATTTATTACTTGTATACTAGTACACTCATTATTGAAACTGGACTAGTTAAATTATGATTTATACTCAATCAATACACTATGATTATTCTCAGAAAACGTTTTTTGTAACCTTGCTAGTTATTTGGCTAAATCTGCCATATTATACCTAGATGTGTTCTCGTTCAAGTGAATTTCTAGTGTTTCTTCAAAAAGTAACAAAGCAAAACTAGGACAAATCTTGGTTGGGTCGTGTAAGAGCCCATCTTGTGTCGCTCAAATGGATACTGTGAATCTGTGATCCACCACGTATACTTTACACGCTTCGACGGTGGTTTATTTGGTTCCTTTTTTAATAAAAGGTTATGCTTTTTTGTGTAAGGTGTCATATTCAAAATCAGACTTTACACACATTAAATATAATTATTCTATTTTTAATATTTGAAGTATTAAATCAAGATTTTGATAAGTAAATTTGATTTTTTTTTTAACTTGGTTGCATGTGCCATTGGGACCTATAATCATCCTTAGTGGAAGAGGCGGAGGTACATGGTGCCAAGTGAGGTCAATTAACTCCACTTAATTTTTTATTTATTTGATAATTTAATATATAATTTAGTATATGCATCCATTAAACATAAGAAATTGACCCCATAAAAAAATTAATCAACTTATAAGTTAGAATTATATAGTAAAAAATTATATATTTTATATATCGCTCCCAATGAAAAATATTTCTCGCTCCACCCTTGCTTACTGGTGTCTATAATTTATTCTCCAAAAAAAAAATAACGGTGTTCCTAATTACGATATGGTTTTCATAATTTAAATTAGCTATTCCAGACCATTTCTCTTATTAAAATTGAAATACAAGCTGGAATTTGAATATTATTGCGGCAGTCTGTTTAATGGCGAAGTCGTCATTTTCATTTTCTATTCATGAAATTAATTTTAGGGTGTCTACTCTCTTTTATATCAATTTAATTATTTGGAAAAAATATATGAATTCAAAAAAATAATTATGTAAAATAATAAACGCAACGACCGGTTAGATAAAACTAATTGTAAACTATTTATTAACATCTCATAAATAATATGGCAAACATAAAAAAGCAAGGAGAGCATCACATAATTCCTTTTATTTTCAACAATCAATTTTACAAATTACAAGTATCTAAAAGATATCATTTCGACGCCGATCAAGTAGATCAAATTATAATTCTTTTCTGATCTGACTTGGCTCAAGCTCTAATATAGATGTTCGCCTAAAAAGAACAACAAATCAGCTTCCTTTTGGAACCCACAAACAATTTCACAAATACGAAAAAAATGGGAAACGAAGAAGAAATTGCAGCACCCCTTTTGGTGTCTACAATAATCTTTACAAGTGCCATGCTTTAACTTTATGAGTTTCAGAAAAATTGTAAACAATCTTATCACACCCATAATTAGCGATGTAATAATTTCGAAATTTATAAAGTCTCGCGAATTTCTTCGCATTTATTAGAATGCTCCTCTGTCTCCTTGATCTGAAATGATACAGTTGGATGCTCCGCGAGCAGATTTGACAAGCTTCTGCAGAACTAACCACACACAAAAAAAACACATTCTGATTATGATTCTTTGAACTTAATATATCAAATCTCACGTTTTGTGATAAGAAAATTGAACTCTCACATTCTTATAAACTCTCAGTTCCCCTGCTGATTTCGATATTTCTACTACGCAATTCATCGGCGCAACTTCGATCACCTAATATCGACACAAGAACAATAAGCAACTTGACTTGAATGTGCCATCACAAATTGCAGACAACGTGTAGTTATTTACCTCCGCGGATAGGTCAAAATACGACTTGGTGCTTCGATTTAGCTTTTGCTTGTGGTGAATTTTCATCTGCCAATACTAGCACGTGTTAATGTTCTTGCTCAACAAGATGAGAAGTTTCTTGATCATCGCATTTGGAACCATCATGGATCTTTTATAGTATGATTTCTTTCAAGATGTGCCACAGAAAAGAAGGTGCACATTATTGGTATTGATAATCCAAATCAAATCACTTATTTCTCTCAGAAAGAACATATCATTTACGGGTATCACATAGAATTACCTTGTTGTTAGTCATTCTTTCGACCGTCAAACTTGCACCTACTGCAGCCGCTTCGATCTTCTTGATCGTGTCGCTGATGTTCAGCTCTGATCCGAGCCTCGTAGTCTGCTTCTTTTCGTCCTGCTGATCAAAATATTGATTGATCTCCGAAAACTGAACCCGAAAAGCTCAAATAAAAGACAAAACATCAACTCTGATTACTGTCTGGTGTTCTTGCCTGTTCTTCAAAGAGACCGGACAGATCAAGGTCATGTGACATCGCTATCAATTGGAAGGCGTTGATGAAGCTTGGCGATTTCGGCATCTTGGTCTCACTAATATCGTCCTGATTCGAGTACGAACCATTTAATAAGATGATATGGTGGTATACATTGTAATCAATAGCATGAACAAATTCTACCTCAACCGAGTTGAACGCAGTATAGACATCGTCAGATTGGATTTTCTCAGAAAACTCGTATCCGCTGGTTGGCACATAATCTTTCTGAAACCATGGATCATCAATGATCTCCTGTATTGTTATTCTCTGCAGTTTTTGTGTCCAAGTTCAAAATATCAGTTCAATGTTATCCTAAGTCCTAACCAAATTGTTCATGTACCTATTTGGGCCAAAAGTCACTTTAGTTGACGCATTTTTTTACCAGGTAGCAAGTCTTTTAGAACAAATTTTTAAAAACAACTGAGAGGCTGATCCAGAATTTCTCTCAACCTTTGGATCAACCAATCTGACCGGTCAAATTATCGGTCGAGTTATTTAAAAACAATATATAATTTAAATTATATGTTAACTAAATATATATCTTACAGTGACCTATTTTATACGAGATTTTAGAATATTCGAAATCATAAATAATTACGCAATATTTAGGAGTTGATGAGGACTTTGAAATATATATTTTTTTCAATCCGATGAAAATTCTGGGACGAACCCAAACCGACTAGATTTAGGAAGATTTGTAAAGTCAAAGTCCTACACTCAACACCCTTATTCGCGTTTCCCCTTGGATATATTGGTGGCATTCTGCTTAGAGAAATAAAGTAGACGTCAGTAATGTGTCGAATGGAAAATGTGTCGTTTGTTGAACCACGTGATATTTGGTCAAGAAACACGGCAAATCATTGGTGAAGTTTGTCCTTAAATATTTACTATTTTCGGACCAAGCAGAGAAGCTCTTATAAGCCTTTCTCACCTTTTTTGAATTTGGTTCAAGTATCCTAGAGATTAGCCTCTTTTGGTCATCTGTGAACCACTGAGGAAATGAGTAATCTGCTCTTGCAATCTACAGAAAGACAAAAACAAAGTTACCATTATTCTGCAGCGATCATACCTTCATACAAGAACTTAAAACTCAATAACACAAACCTTTCGATACAGAACCATAAGATTCCGATCTTCGAATGGCAGATAACCGGCTAGTAACTCGAAGAGGATTACTCCACACGACCAGACATCCGCTGCTGCCCCGTCATAACCACGGCTTGTAAGAAGCTACATATCATCCAACACGAAATTAGGACTGAAGCTATAATCAGAGCACCAAAAGTTAGGACAGAATCCGGGAATTACATCTGGTGCAACGTAACACGGGGATCCGCAAGCGGTCATCAACATCCCGCCAGGCTGTTTCAACCATAATCATCATTAGTCCGATTGGAAGAAGTTGTACAATGCAAACTAAAACAAGACCAGACGAAACATGGGAGAAATTTGGTTTGTCTCAGTACCTTCTTCAACGCGCTTAATCCGAAATCCGATACTTTCAGATCTCCTTTGCTATCAATTAACAAGTTTTCTGGCTGCAGAAATAGTCCATTCTATTTTATGAAACTTCAAAACAAAACAAAAAGGCGCAATGTTAAATCTTGTCCGAACCTTTAAATCTCTGTGATAAACTCCTTTGTCGTGGCAGTAGTCCACTGCATCAATCAGTTGATGGAAAAGCTTCCTTGCATCCGATTCGCCGAATTTCTGGACATATGACTGAATCCAAAAGAACGATTATTTCAATGATCACAACTTTATAATATAAATTGAAGCTCTGCTGTTTTGTTCATACCAATTTGTCTGATAATCGTCCTCCTGATACGTACTCCATCACAATGTATATCTTCGACTTCGTGCCAATAACCTGTGTAATCATCGTTCCAGATCATTGCTTCGAAAAGGGTAGTACGAGGTTTCAAAATCCAGAAGTTGTTGAGAATCCCACATCGCTAGTTGCGAGTATGGTGGGCAAATTTATAAGTGTGGAAAATCTACCAACCCGTTACCTTAAGGGTTTGGGTTGGTTAGGGAGATTCTAACATGGTATGAGAGTAGATGGATCTCGTTCCCATTGTTGTTCCCGCACGATCTCATTTCTCGCAAGACCGTGCAATTTTCGACTAGATAGGTCACATTTGAGAGGGCGTATTGAGAATCCCACATCACTAATTGAGAGTGTTGTGAAAAAATTCATCAATGATTCTAACAGACATGACTTGATCAAGTACCTCATGTATCCGAACAATTTTCGGATGATGCAGAAGCTTCATTGTTCTTATCTCTCTTTGGACCTGAAGTTAAATTAGCCTCTCAAATCAATCACCACCACATACCATACTTTTTTTCTCTGAACTTGTTCAAATACATTAAAATTCCATTAACTGAAACTTTAATCTTAATTACCTGGTACTTGAGATTGCTTTCCATGACCATGTTCTTGTCGATGACTTTGACCGCCACGTAATGACCATTTGTGGTATCCACAGCCAACTTCACCTTTGCAAATGTCCCTTCCCCTATCGTCCTCCTCAGATGGTACTTCCCTATGCTACTTGCATATCCCATCTTCTCTTCCCCTTCGACTCTAGCTCGCACCTACCCGACAATTCGATTATCTATAATCCTTGCAAATGTTCCTTGTAACCACTTTGTCTTAAGTTGGTGTTAAAGCTGGAAGTGTTCTGGTTGATCCTAGTGGATGCTGCCATCTCTGACCCTTTATCCTTTTTAAGACAAGTGCATGTGAGAATTGTCTCTTTGAAATATTTTATAGGCTTGGGGGATAGTCCAATATAGCAGGTTGAAGTGCTCAAAAATTAGGAGGATGAAGAAGGCAAGATGAAGAGGTTGGAAAGGGCAAGACCAGTTGCTAAGTTGGCTAGTTGGTTTGGATCGCGTGTTTTGAATGGTAAGTTGGACAACGTGTTTCATGTCACCCTCCATCTCAGCAATCAAACAGCCTGCACTCATTGTTGCTGACATAATGTACTTAAAAGTCGGAATTGAGTTCTAACTCTGAAAATGTATTTATGTTAAAATTTGATATTTTCTAAAAAAATTCAAGACTTAAATATGAACTAATTAATTGTTTTAACAAATAATTTAATACTATATCATTTCGGAATAACTTTATACTATTCTCTTCGTACCAAGTTTGTAAAAATTTGACCGTTTAATCTAAGGAAAAAATTGTGAGAAAATAATAAACCTATCAATCATTAAGTATACCGAATGATATATGACATGAGGATATAATATACCAAAAGTGTAACCACAATAAGGTTATACTAATACTGTTCTACCAATGGGATTCGGCTGATCCGATTGGTCCACTCGGTTTAATATTTAACTCGGCTTTTTTGCCAAGATAGTTCTGCTCCGTCGAAGACTTGATATTTCTCCATGTGTTACACATGTTCGGCAGAATATTTTGCTCGCCGGAAACTAATTCTAAGAAAATGGCATATTAACACGCCATTGGTTCCAAATGGTTGAACTTGGTGTTTGGAAAGATCAAAATCCAACATTGGGAAGAAAAAAAAAATATAACAAGGAGGAAAGGAAAACTCCAACAAGGACGGAATCAGTTATTATGTTACTCCTATAAAAAAAAAATAGTACGAACCAAACTTTTGGCCGAATTTGAAAAGTTGTGAAGAAAGCATAGTAAATTTTTCTTTGCTAGGAAAGAGTCAAAAATGACTTTTATTGGTTACGTAAAAGTATAAGCAGGGTTAAGATGGTGATTATCTTGATTAAGTAATCTTTTTTAGAGTAAAAAGAGATGATGTATGCTGATCAAAGAATCCACATAATCGTTTCTTATCCCCAATGATTTCAAGTAAGTTCAAACCAATGATCTCATATTGTCCTCTTTCTATCATTATTGAATAATAGTAAATTCTACGCTATTTCCCAAAATTTCGTATTTTCGCACAATATTACATATTGATTCTAAACTTTTTGATGATCTCACATAAGTTTTATCTAGACAATAATAACCAAGTAAAATTTGTCAATCTCAGTTACATAACCTATCCCATGTGTCATGCTACATAATTAACTTTTATTCCACGTGACGTTGCATAACCAATTTTATCAATATTATTATTGGTGATAAGATAAGGGCAATTTGCCAGAGGTGCTAACCGGGACCCTTGAGATGGTACTTTTACCCTCACAAAATTCTAATTGGTGAGGTTTTTTTTAAATTGTTGGTCAACTTCTGATTTGAAGTTCAGATAGGAGATTATATGGATAGGTAGAAGCGTAGTTGCTAATTTGTTATAGTGTATATGGCGTGACAGATATAACACATACCTTAGCATTAAATTTCTAAGGAGATTATATGCGGCGCTTCAATCGTGTTTTTGACTTTGGCGCTTACTAACTGGAGAGTGCAATTTTAGACCCACTTGCAAGATAGCGTGTAATTAGAGACATTTCAAGTGCAAATAGACATGATCAATTGGTATAGGTTTGAGTACCAAAAGAATAGTGATAATATTCATTAGTAAGTGGTTGTTTTTAAGATGTCGCTGTAGCTTTTTCTTTATTAGAATCATTGATCGACAGATTTCGTTTACAATTAGCGATTAGAGAAATTTTATTATAATCTGATTTAATTCGTTCTCAATAGTTAAGTGATGATATCTTCCTCTAAATCTATGATGATGTTGTGTTTTATTAAAAAAAATTCAATGTACGTGTTGTGTTTTTTTAAGAAAAAAATTCAATCTAACATATTAAAAACTGAATTTTCAACCACAAGAATTGTACTTTTTTTATATAAAAAAGGACATGTTTATCGCACAACCCCACAGTATCAAATACTTTATTAAGGACATGATACTGATTCGATGTTAGGTTCCAGAGGGGTTTTTTTATTCAATATTTTAAAAATTTGTGGTCCAACAGTCTTCTGTTGCCCGAGATCAATTCTTGGCTGTTTTTGACTAAAAATTGGAGAGTGGTTTTATAATTCAAAATACGATCGAACCACTTTATCGACTTCTTCTATATAAATCGGTTCACCAAAAACAGAAAAAAAAAAGTATGAAAACAGATAAACCATCGTGAACATAAAAGCTAACAACAATTATAAAATGAAATAATCAACTTATAAACCTATCCTGCAAAACTAAAATCTTCATTCTTAACATACTTTGTTCACAATCTCTCAATTTTTTTTAAGTTTATTAAATTAATATGTAAAATTTTTGTTTGGATAAATTATACAATAAAATTTGTAAATAATAGAACTAAAATTTAGCATTTTATCATCTTTATCATTATGCTAAACTAAAATTATTTCACATTATTTAATGATCATTAGTAAAAAAAAGACAAAAGAAAAAAAAAATTCCGGACCTTATTGACGACCCAACCACATGTACTGAGTGAAAAAAATTGGGTCACGTTCCGGTTTGGTTTCGAAAAAGTTGTTTTTGGGAACTTTTATACTTTTTTAATTTTTAGCCACTTGGCAGTAAAAAACAGTCATTAACTCTCTTCCCAACTTGCTGATCTTGCAGAGTCAAAATAATATTTACGAGGCGAAGAAACATGGAATAATAGTTTATTGAATACTGGGGCAAATGTAATTTGGATTTTAATGCTGATGAAAATTTTATTTTAATGCTAGAGCGATGTTGTTTAACTAATGGTGTACGAATGTTGCTGAAATTTTAATTGGTATGCTTGAAGGTCGCTATTACAATTCAAGTTTGAAGGCTAGAATTAGAGTTTGATTGGCTTATTTTTGAAGTTTGCTGCTGAATTTTGGAGTTTAAACTTTGAAGACTGGATCTAAATTTAGGCTGATTTTTTTTTATTGATGATATCATTTCGGAATAACTTTATGCTATTCTCCTCGTACTAAGATTGTAAAAATTTGACCATTTAATCCAAGATTGTGAGAAAATAATAAACCTATCAATCATTAAGCATACCGAATGATATATGACATGAGGATATACAAAAACTTTAATCAAAACAAGGTTCTACTAATAGTGGTCTACCAATGGGATTCGGCTGATCCGATTGGTCCACTCGGTTTCATATTTAACTCGGCTTTTTTGCCAAGATAGTTCTGCTCCGTCGAAGACTTGACAATTCTCCATTTGTTACATATGTTTTAAACGGCAGAATGTTTTACTGTCCGAGAAACTAATTCTAAGAAAATGGCATATTAACACGCCACTGGTTCCAAATGGTTGAAGTTGGTGTTTGGAAAATCAAAATCCAACAATGGGAAGAAAAAAAATATTACGAAGGAGGAAAGGAAAACTCTAACAAGGACGGAATCAGTTGCTATGATACTTCTATAAAAAAAAAAATAGTACGAACCAAGATTTTGGCCAAATTGAAAAGTTGTGAAAAGAGCATAGTAAAATTTTCTTTGTTAGGAAATAGTACAAAATGAAATGAGTTATGCTGATTATCTTGATTAAGTAATCTTTTTTAGAGTAAAAAATAAATGAGGTTTGCTGATCAAAGAATCCGCATAATTGTTTCTTATCCCCAATGATCTCAAGTAAGTTCGAACCAATGATCTCATATTATCTTCTTCTATCATAATAAATAATAGTAAATTCTAGGTTATTTTCCAAAATTTCGTATTTTCACACACTAGTATATCTTAGATTTAAATTGTTTGATGATCTGACATAAATTTTACCTGGATAGCGACAAAGTAAAATATGTTTACTTAACGTATCTTATATGTCATGTTACATATATCCCACGTAATGTTACATAATTAATTTTATCAATATTAATATTCGTAATAAGACAAGGGCAATTTGCCAGAGGTGCAAAATGGGACCCTTGAGATGGTACTTTTTCCCTCACAAAATTCTAATTGGTGAGGTTTTTTTTTTATAATTGTTGGTCAACTTCTGATTAGAAGTTTAGATGGGAGATTATATGGATCGGTAGAGGCGTGGTTGCTAATTTGTTATAGTGGATAAGGCTTGACAGATAGAACACATAAACCTTAAAATTAAATTTCTAAAATATAAAGGATGAGGCGCTTCAATCGCGTTTGTCACTTGAGCACTTGGAGAGTGCAATTAGAGTCCCACTTGCAAGATAGTGTGTCTAATTAGAGTGCAAATAGACATGATCAATTCGTATAGGTTTGAGTATTAAAAGAATAATGATAATATTCATTACTAAGTGGTTGGTTTTAAGATGTAGCAAGATTTTGGCCAAATTGAAAAGTTGTGAAGAGAGCACAGTAAAATTTTCTTTGTTAAGAAACAGTCAAAAATTAAATGGGGTATGCTGATTATCTTGATTAAGTAATCTTTTTTATAGTAAAAAAGAAATGAGGTATGAAAAAAGTAATCAATAAATAATAGTAAATTTTACGTTATTTCCCAAAATTTCGTATTTTCACACACTAATATATCGTAGTTTTGTTTGATGTTCTCACATAAATTTCACCTGGATATCGACCAAGTTAAATATGTTTACATAACATATCTAATATGTCATGTTACATAATTAACTTTTATCCCACGTCATGTTACATACTAATTTTATCAATATTATTATTAGTAATAAGATAAGGGCAATTTGCTAGAGATGCAAAATGGGACCCTTGATATGGTACTTTAACCTCACAAAATTCTAATTGGTGAGGTTATTTTTTAATTGTTGGTCAACTTCTGATTTTAAGTTTAGATGGGAGATTATATGGATCGGTAGAGGCGTGGTTGCTAATTTGTTATAGTGGATATGGCTTGACAGATAGAACACATAAACCTTAGCATTAAATCTCTAAAATATAAAGGATGCGGCGCTTCCATCGCGTTTTTCACTTGGGCACTTACTAACTGGAGCTTGCAATTAGAGTCCCACTTGCAAGATAGTGTGTAATTAGAGTGCAAATAGACATGATCAATTGGTATAGGTTTGAGCATTAAAAGAATAATGATAATATTCATTACTAAGTGGTTGATTTTAATATGTAGCAATAGCTTTTTCTTTATTCGAAGCATTGATCGAGAGATTTCATTTACAATTTAGCGACTAGAGGAATTTTATTATGATCTGATTTAGTTCGTTCTCAATAGTTAAGTGGTGATATTTTTTTGAAATCTATGATAATGTTTGTGCTTTTAAAAAAAAATTCAATCTAACATATGCAAAACTGAATTTTCGACCACATGACTTGTACTTTTCCAGAAAAATAAAAATAAATAAATGGACACGTTTATCCCACAACCCCACAGTATCAAATACTTTAGGAAGGACATGATACTGATTCGAGGTTAGGTTCCAGAGGAGGTTTTTTACGATGTTTTAAAATTTGTGGTCCAACTTTTGCTGCCGGAGATCAATTATGGGCTGTTTTTTATTAAAAATTGGGGAGTGGTTTTATAATTCAAAATATGATCGAACCATTCTATCGTCTTCTTCTAGGTAAACCAGTTCACCTAAAACAGAAATAAAATTATGAAAAAAACAAAGAAAACATCGTGAACATGAAAGCTAACAACAATTATAAAAAGACATAATCTACTTATAAACCTAGGCAAAACCAAAATCTCCATTCTTATCCTACTTTGTTCACAAGCTGTCAATTTTTTAAGACTTATTAAATTAATATGTAAAAAAACACTGTTTGGATAAAATGTACAATAAAATTGGTAGATAATTGAATTAATTTGATATTTTATCATCTTTATCTTTATGCTAAACTAAAATTATTTCTCATTATATAATGATAATTAGTAAAAAAAAAGGCAAAAGAAAAAATTCCAGACCTGATTGACGACCCAACCACATGTACTGAGTGAAAAAAATTTGGTCACTTTCCGGTTTGGTTTTGAAAATGTTGTTTTTGGAAACTTTTGGACTTTTTTAGCCACTTAGAGTAAAAAACAGTCATTAACTCTCTTCCCAACTTGCTGATCTTACAGAGTCAAAATAATATTTACGAGGGAAAGAAACTTGGACTAATAGTGTATTGAATACTGGTGCAAATGTAATTTGGATTTTAATGCTGATGAAAATTTGGATTTTAATGCTAGAGCGATGTTGTTTAACTAATGGTGTACGAATGTTGCTGAAATTTTAATTGTATGTTGAAGGTTGCTATTACAATTCAAGTTTGAAGGCCAGAATTCCAGTTTGATTGGCTGATTTTTGAAGTTTGATGCTGAATTTTGGAGTTTAAACTTTGAAGGCCGCATTTTTATTTAGGCTGATTTCTTTTTTTATTGATGATATGTTGAAGGCCAGATTTTAGGCTGGATTTTCACTGGAAGACTGAATTATTTTTGCTGTTGAATTTGTTGAAGATTGTCAAATATTTAATTTACAATTTGGATTTAGTTGAGATTTGGAATGGATTATTTAGATTGTTGCTGATCCGTTGCTAGTATATAATTTTTTAGTGAATAGATTGTTTCAGTTTGGAAATTTGTGATTGGGCGGAACAAATTAGACTTTTTTAATGGGCCCGAAATGCCAAACCGAATCGCATCAATATCGTAACACCAAACAATATGCATTTTATAGTCACACTATATACTGACAATGTGTGTTTTTAAATTTTTTTTTAAATTGCGATACAATTTAGCATAACAAATTTAAAGCACAAAACCGCGTCGTACATTGCCGAGCCTATTGATCTTATGGCAAAGAAACTTGTTCTTGTTATTTACCAGGAATTTGGTTTGCAATAGTACAAATTTAGCGAGTGCAAATTGAAATTTGTACCAGGTTAAAGCGAAAATTTTGCAAAACTTGCATTGACATTTTACTAACTAATTTTTTTTATTTGCTCGCATAGTGGTATTACGACTCGACAACATATATACAAATAGGAAATGACTTCGAAGTGCGCTCATCTCACGAGAAACTAATCATTATAAAATTGCACCTAATTTAAGTACAACTGCACTCATTCTAGACAGAAAAGATCAGATCTAAAATCGCCAAGAGGCCCAAGACGTTCCCAACGTAAAAAATGTTCACGATGAGGCGGCTTCACATGCTTAAAAGGGACATGTATCCGCATATATATTATAATGTGAACCACTTGACGCGGTCGCCATCTTTCTACAAAGGGCAGCATAATTTAGATGCTACACATTTGTGACTTTTGTTTTTGGTCAGGACACATTTGTGGCTTTGTATACAAGGCTGTAGCCAACTTTAAAATATAACTTACATGCTTGAAAGGGACATGTATATGCATACATTATAACGGCAACCACATCGACCGTGGTAGCTATCTCTCTACGAATCACGATAAAATTATCGTTGTTCAAATGACATTTAGATGCCACACATTTGTGGCTTTTTTATTCAAGACAGTAGCTAACAGTAAAATCTTCAAAATGAGGCGACTTCACATACCTAAATGGGTCATGCACATTATAAAGGCATCCACTTGGCGCGCCCACCGTCTCTTCATAAAGGAATGTTAGAGAATTGGATTTAAAATTCAAGGAAGAGATGACCCAATACAAGTGAGTATATTAGGTATTGGCTTAATGAATTTAATTAGAGGAAGAGTCCTAATTAAATACAATAATTGTGATTAATGAACAATTTTGAGAAAGAATAAATGAAGGTCATCTTTTTTGGTTTTGAGTGTTTGGGAGTTCGATACAAAGATCGTTAAGTAGGCTTTGTAATGATATACAACACTTGTGAATAAACCAATTTTCAGGTGAATGAAAATTGGCTCAAAAGTGGTATGGCTGAAACCGAAAGTTTGGGCTTTGTTTATATGGCCTTTTCCACATTATGAAAATGTGCATTACCACATTGGTTAGCTCACCATACTTAGACAAGTTTACATACAATTAAAAGTCTAGCACGTGTAAGCTGGTAAAAAAAGAGGGAAGCTTCTCGCGCGGCATTTGTCTATCCGTCCGGCCCAGCTCGGCTCGACATGCATGCGCGCTCCCCGTCTCGTCCCTAGCACGGGCTTGTGAAAATTGTTCCAGAGCCTAATCTTTTGGAATTGGGACGAACCTGTTGAAGCAATTTCAAACTCTCAAGTCCAATACCATCTAGGCCTGAGCCCAATAGGCCTGTCTTTTGGAACTTTCTCTCGTGACAGGTGGCCACGAATTTAAATTTTTTATTTTAAATTTGGGCCAGTAAATATGGGTAATAGCCAACCTATTGATGGTGAGATTCCTGTAACAGCTCATTTACTCTTCCAAGTTATAGGCTAGTTTATGACCCTATTTATTTCGGAGGTAACTGTTGGAGGGCCCAGGCTGCCTATAAAAGGAGCCTTCCTCTAGCATTCTAAATTATCCCAAGCTCACACTCTTCCTGAGCTCTCTACTTCTCCCTCTTAGTTCCCATTTTTTTCTGTTCATCATAAGTGTCAGAGTTCTAAAGCTGCCAAAGGTTTGAAAGGTGTTCAATAGTACTTCTTATTATTCACGATGTTGGGCTTTGTACCTTGGGAACTCTATTACCTACAAAGACCTGAAGCATATAGGTCAGTAATAAGAATTTAAGGGCACATAGTTGAACTGTGGCCTCGTCCAAGATCTAAATCTGAAGTCTCCCACTGTTCTCGTGAGAACACTCTTTAACTCAACTCTTATTTTGTTTTTTTTTAATTACATTTTGCTATATTATATACATTTTTCCAACAAGGAAGACAAATTTCTTGATGCTTAAGCATCATTTAGATGCAACACATTTGTGGGTTTTTTATATAAGGGACATATTGTCATAACTATTGTTTGGTATGGAGTCTATTCAAGTGTGGCAAAGTTTGAGTGAAAAATTAGTGCGATTGTTTGAGAGCTTGATTAGAATGAGTTTAGAGCTCAAGAATGTTCGGGGAACTTGATCGAATCATGAGTCATAAAGATTGAGTCAAGGGAAGATGTCAAAATAAGTAAATGGTTTAGCAGGTTAATAGATGAAGTCATTGAATAAAGATGAAATAAAAAAGTCGAATAGTAGGAGCAAGCAATCACTGACACCTCTAGCGATTACAAAGGCTAACGATCACTAGATCTATATCTTAGATATTCCCATTTGAGGCCCTAACTACCTTTAGGCCCTTAGCACATGGTGAAGATAAATCGAATACAATTTGTAAGAAAAGGAATTACATCTCCCACTTGGTGAAAATAAGTGAGACAATATGAAGGAAGAGAAGTTTGATTGCTACTAGACCAAAAAGCGCTGAGAGTGGTTTGCTTTTCATTATCTAAGAGTGTGGCATTCTACATGTTGTACACGGTGAACGCCTAGATCACCAAAGAGATATTGAAAACTTTGTCTGAGACGTACTAGAAGGCTACAGAAGTGAGAACAGGATGGAGGTATCTTGTTCAAAGAGGAAACTACAAAACTTGAAGGCTGTGATGAATATTTATGGTCTTAGTGATCTTAGAGAGCACAAGAGTGTGAGTTTGTTTAGAGATATCGATTCTCATAAGGATTAGAATCTTGAATGGATCTAAAGTGATGTGAAGGAATTGAGAGTAGAGGTATCTTAGGGTAGCTTTGTTGTACTATGATATCTCTATTGTTGAGAAGGATCTTAAGGTATATGAGCTTTGAAAGTTGAAGGACAACTGAAGTGTGTCAAATAAGGTGGAATCTAACATTGATAAGGTATTTTATGGTCAAATTCTAATGAGAAAGTCATTTTCTTGCTAATAACATCTCTTATCGATAAATGGTGGCGAGCCAGATTATGCAAGTACAAAGTAGAGTGAGTTTGTGGAGAAGAGGGAGCTTGTCAAAGTTGAGAAGATTGAATCATTAAGTGTCAACATGGCTTGAGAATATTTTCATTATGGTAAGGAGGCTTAAGAATTGGGATTGTAAGGAGAGAGCTCACGGGTGGTTGGGTGATGTATGCAATATGCTATATAAGATTAGTGATAATAAAGCCGGTGAGAGTCAAAAGAAAATTTATGAGAAATCTGAAGAAGTAACCATTAAAAGCAATATGGTAAATGTCTAACCACTTGACAAATATTATAACAAAGGACCTATGCGATATGGGCAACAATGCTAAAAGTACAAGATACATTGGTGTACATGTATCATTAATCGACCTTGACAAAAGAGGAGTGATCTCTTGAGATTAAAGAGGAGAATATCTTGTAAGTGAAAAAGTTGATGGGGTAAAAGCTAGTGACGAATTCAACTATCCTTAAAAAGTGAAAAAAAGAGGCTCAACCAATTGGAGTCACTTAGTGATAGATGACTAGTGCAAATTAGTGAGAAGATCAATCTAATTGAAGGATGATAAATGATGCGATAAATATCGGGTCTAAATTATGTGCAAGAGAACACGATCGATCAAGTAATAGAATGATAAGTAAGATCGTCTCCACATGGACAAATTAATCAATTCTCTAAGTACTGGATTATGAATTCGCACTTTTAATCTAAGCAACTCAATTCGAATGATTGTATTATGATTAATTACTACGAAGCGCCGAACAAACTAGGGTTGTCAATCCTGAATTTGCACAATGATCAACTAACTTAACAAACAAAAGAACGAGAACGTGATCTATGTTACGTACTAAGTTTGTCACTCTTAACATGCGAACACTCAACACGAATTAACCAAGCAATTAATGATCAAGTAGATGAATGAAAAGACAACACCTGACCACGAGTTATGAAAATAGCTCGTTGATTGATTAATCCGAGTCGCCGATCACAATTCTCCAAATTGAAAGCAAAAAGTAGCTAGGGTTGATCTCTTGTGTGAAAACGTTCAAGAGTCCCCTTAACCTAAAGTTCAAGGCCTTATATAGGCCAACCTAAAAATAAAACCTAAAAGAGAAGTCCTAATTTGACTAAACAGGTCTTCAAAGTTTTTCCGGGCAATCTAGCAGGTTGCTGGCTTTTCCAGCGGGTTGCTGGAAATCATCTGCTCATATCCAGCGGGTCGCTGGCTTTTCTAGCGGGTCGCTGGCTTTTCTAGCGGGTCGCTGGATCTCATCAGTTCGCCTTCTGTCGACTTTTGACTCTCCAATTCTTCAGACCTTCCTATCCGCCATCGCACCATGCCTCACTACTTTGTCAATCTTCCTGAAATCACCTACAAAACCACTAAATATCGACAGATTTCCCGCTCCTCAACATAAACACAAAATGCATAAAAACATACTTGACATACGATGAAATGAGAATAAAGCGTAGATAAAATATGCACAAAACATAGGTCGATGTGTGTCCGTTCACACACACATCACAACTCCATACTTAAGTTCTTGCTTGTCCCCAAGCAAGTTGCATCAGAACTACCATTTTCACGGTTCCTCCTTACTTGGAACAAATCATGACATGCATCATCCAATCGCTAGTCATTCATCTCACTCAAGTGCCAAGAACAATAATCATGTAAACCCAACACCCTCAACTGTTTAGCATAACTTTCGCACTAAGCGGACCATACACGAGAACTGACACTCAGTAGGTAGGATCAATTTATTCTCACTTATATTGGGTAGTCAACTACCTATCACTCGCAAGCATGCTCAGGGTCAACAAAATATTATACTTTGCACTTGACACTCTCTCAAGCAACGCAGGGCTCGTAATCAAGAAGGACTTTGCATAAGGTTGTAATGTGGCTTAGGGTAAGGGAAGGATAAATCAGTGAGTAGTGGCTACACCACCCAATCCGAGGGTTACATGAAAATCTAACTCTCGGCTATACTAAGCACCTCACCCTACAATCAACTAAGCACTCAACCCAATGATCCCACATCCTAGAGGCATTCACTCAGGACAAGTCACTGACTTTTTGGTGTGCTTTTCGATTTTTTTTTTCTTCTTTTTTTTTCATATTTTCACAAGGAACCTTTTCCATTCTTTTTCATTGTTCATTTTTCTTCTTTTTTTTCTTTTCCTTTGTGAGCTTTTCTTTTCTTTCATAACTTCATGCACATTTTCTAGCAACTTATCCCGATTTTTGATTGTTGGCCTCAATTCTACCTTTTTCAAACCCAATTGGTAACCAAGACCCCGGCTATACTACAAGATGCACCCTTACAAAAATACCCCACAAATGATGTCCTAATCCCTCGGATTAAGTGGTTAAAGGTCGGTGGGAGTTGGATATTGGCTCATGTAGTGGTGTGAACTAGTAACTCAATGAAAAGGTTTAGGCTCAACGGGGCTATGCAACGGAGAAGAACGGGTTTTTGGCTCTAAGGCTCTAGGCTCAACATCAAAATGGCCCCCGATATATAACTCACCCCACACTACGAAATCACACCAAGTGCTAATATACTATTCCCATTACCCGAGGCACGCGAGCATCTCATGAATAAAATAGAGACAGGAGTCTCATCCTTCGACATAAATTTCTCACAAGGTCACTCATCAAGTTCTTACGCATAGTCCACCTAGTGCAACTATCAACCTAAATAACCAAGGGTGTTGAGCCCACATAATTCCGCTCACAACATTCAAGTTCAATTCCTTACTAAGCAATAAGATTCAGTGGTCACTCTAAGTTCACAAGTTGGAGAGGAGTTCATCAATTGCAAACGACTTAACACTTCAATCAAAAACACATGCCACACAAAGCAGACTCGATCACATGCGTATGTTAACAAAAGAAAATAAAGTAAAACATTCCTAAAACATCGCAATGCACACAGCGTACAACTCCACACTTAGAGAGCACATTGTCCTCAATGTGAAGTAGCAAGCAACAAACAAGAACAAAACACAAAAACAAACAAAATTAACGAAAGGAAAGAGAGGAGCGGTAACACCTGTTCATGGGTAAGGAGGCTGATGTGGTAGATTCGCCCGAAGCCACTCCCACTGTGCACGGTTGTATTCTTGATCGGCTTGGTATTGACTCCGAAATACGGCATGATCGGAAATGAGAGACTGGACTTGGACCTCTAAGTTCTCCAATCGTTGCTCAAAGTCGGAACTTGGAGGATCATCGGTCTCGGATGTACGCAACTGGTCTCGGATAGCCTAGCGATCTTCCCACGGTACTTTCTTGTAAAGGAACGTGCCGTGCAGAGTATCTTGTTTGTACAGCAAGTGCCACCTCACCAGCTAGTCGCGAGTGATAATCGCCGGCCGAAAGATGTCTGCCAACGGAGGGGAGTCCCGACCTGGCAAAAAGTGAAGAACCAGCAAAGCAACAATGTGGCCAAGTCCTAGCCATTTGGGGTCAGTCATGTTCAACGTACGTCGAATAACATCACAAATCAATTGAACAGTATTGAATGGTTTCCGATTCTTAACACAAGAGAGAGCATAGATCTGAGGATGAGTTAGCCGGTTATTTTCATACTGACCACTAAAGCAAGTGCACATAAAACGGTGTAACACACCCATATAGAGGTCGGGGAGGAGGCTAGCAGGTGGTTGTGTTTTATAGTGGAGGAGACCGGTAAGGTCCTTCCACCCCACTTGTGCAGCTCTATTGTTTTTGAAATCAAAAGCCCCACCCCCAGCTTGCAGTTCAAGAATGTCAACAAGCAGCTATTCATCTACAGTGATTGGCCTACCATACAGTCGTGCAGTGAAACACACATCATTAGCAGCTAATGTGACCATACTATAGAACTCAACAACTACCTCAGGGTGAATATCAGCACTCGTGTTGGCAAAAAAATTCAACCCAAGATCATCCAAGGCACGACGTAAATCAATATCAATGCCGAGCGCATACATCTTACTCCAATCAATAGTCAAGTATTCAACAAATCGACAGTCCGCAAATTTAGTAAACCGCTCACCTTCAACCTCACTAAAGATGGGAAAAGGTGCGCCATACCTTTGCGCTATGTCGACAGGCGGAGGTGGAGCAGAGCTCGACTCACTGGGATGATGGGACGATGTCCTGCTTCGCTTTGGAGCCATGGAGATGGTTGGAAGAAAAAGTCAACGGCGGTGGTTGGCTTGACGGAAAGATCTTGACGAGCATGGCAAAGCCCAGTCGACGGTGGATGGAGACTCGAAATTGTGAGTCTGGGATCTGCAAAAGAAAGAAAGAAAATAAAATAAAAAAATAAAATGGGGAAAAAATTTCGAAATTGGGGAGGAATGCGCGAAGGTCGGAAATGGCAGGGTGGTGTTGCGTTGGTTGTGTCGTGGTGGTTGGGATGGATGAGGTGTGTGGATGGGTGTTTGTGGGTGTTTGTGTTTGTTTAAGAGTTTGAGAGGTTTGGAGGGGAGGAATTTGGGAGAAGAGGAAGTTTGGAGAAAAGGAAAAGTGAAAAGGAGGGATTGACTCGGGGGTTTTAAACCCCGAACTTCCAGCGGGTCGCTGGAATTCCCAGCGGATCGCTAGGTTTGTTTCGGCCAACTTCCAGCGGGTCGCTGGAATTTCTAGCGGGTCGCTGGGTTTGGCCCTGGGCACTTCCAGCGGGTCGCTGGAAATCCCAGCGGGTCACTGGGTTTCACTAGATTGCCTTTTCTCTCCGAATCTGGCCTCGTATCTTCCCCAACCTGTTAGTCTTGTAAAAATAAAAGAAAAAAAAACACGAACACACTTTTTTTTTCGAGGGTGACACTATGTACATTCCCTTATAAACCCACAAACTCGGGGAAACTCGGACGAGTGACTCTAAATATTGCGAAAATGAAAAGAAAACGAAAAAGGTAGTTCTAAGTTAACGTCATTAGCTTGACGGTGGTATGGTCTTACTGAGGTACGGGATCGTGAAGGTCCATGCGGCCTTCTTGAGTGTCGAAATGGTTGCCGAGGTAAACCTTCAATCGTTGTCCATTGACCTTGAACTCTTCCTTAGTGTCATCATTACGGATTTGGATGGCGCCGTGAGGTGATACGGTGACAATGGTGTAGGGTCCAGTCCATCGCGATTTGAGTTTTCCTGGGAAAAGTTTAAGGCGAGAGTTATAGAGAAGTACCTGTTGGCCCTCAGAGAACTCGCGGTGCAGGATCTTTTTATCATGCCACCTCTTGGTCTTCTCCTTGTAAAGCTTGGCGTTCTCATATGCTTCTAGGAGAAATTCTTCGAGTTTTTTGAGCTGCAGCAAACGTCTTTCTCCGGCATTGTCGAGGTTTAGATTTAGTCGGCGGAGTGCCCAGTATGCCTTTGTTCAAGCTCGACTGGTAGATGACAAGCCTTCCCATAAACTAGTTGGTATGGTGACATTCCGATGGGGGTCTTGTAGGCTAACCTATAGGCCCATAGTGCATCATCCAGCTTGCTGGACCAGTCCTTTCGCGATGGGTTTACCGTGACTTCCAAGATTCTCTTGATTTCGCGATTTGACACCTCGACTTGACTACTAGTTTGAGGATGATAGGCTGTAGCGATCTTGTGAATAACTCCGTACTTCGTCAGTGTATTGGCGAGCAAATTATTGCGGAAGTGCTTTCCTCCGTCGCTGATAAGAATCCTGGGAGTTCCAAAACGACTAAAAATATTTTTCTGCAAGAATTTAGTGACTACATTTGCATCATTTGTCGGGAGAGCCAATGGTTCCACCCATCTGGAAACGTAGTCCACTGCGAGGAGTATGTAAAGGTTTCGGTCGGATGGTGGGAACGGTCCCATGAAGTCGATTCCCCATACGTCGAATATTTCCACCTCCATGATTCCGTGCTGGGGCATCTCATGACGACGGGATATGTTTCCTGTCCATTGGCAGCGGTCACATTTCTTCACAAATTCTATGGCATCCTTGAACAGAGAGGGCCAGTAAAAACCGCTTTGAAGAACTTTGGCAGCAGTGCGCTCGCCAGCAAAATGGCCTCCATAAGGTGAGTTGTGGCAGTGATGGAGGATGACTTCTTGCTCTTTCTGAGGTACACACCGGCGTAGTAGTTGATCTTTTCCTTGTTTGAACAGGTATGGTTCATCCCATACATAAAACCTGACATCATGTAAAAATCTTTTCTTCTGTTCGGAAGAAAGGTTAGGGGGTATGATGTTGCTAACAAGGTAATTAACAAAATCAGCGTACCAAGGCACAGATATGACATCTAGCGCATATAATTGTTCATCAGGGAACGATTCATTAATAGGAGAGAAAGATGTTACCGATGGGTTCTCAAGACGCGAAAGATGATCAGCCACTGGGTTGTCCACTCCCTTTTGATCACGTATTTTGATGTCGAACTCTTGAAGAAGGAGGATCCATCTGATGAGCCTGGGCTTAGCATCCTTCTTAGTGAAAAGGTATCGTATAGCTACATGGTCTGTGTATACCGTCACTTTGCTTCCAAGTATGAGCGGAATTTATCAAGGGAGAAGATTACTGCTAAAAATTCTTTTTCCGTCGTGGCATAATTGACTTGAGCAGTGTCCAATATGCGGCTGGCATAGTAAATTGCATGAAATCCTGTGGTCTTTCTCTGACCGAGTACAGCGCCAACCGCATAGTCGCTTACATCACACATGATCTCGAATGGAAGATCCCAATTGGGTGCTGTAATGATCAGTGCGGAGACGAGCGCTTCCTTAAGATGCTAAAAGGCTGACCTGCATTCTTCATTGAAGATAAAGGGAACCTCATTTTCAAGCAATTTGCATAGTGGCTTCGTGATTTTTGAGAAGTCCTTGATGAACCGCCTGTAAAACCCAGCATGGCCTAGGAAGCTCCGTACTCCCTTTACAGATAGTGGAGGGGGAAGCTTGTCGATGACTTCCAGTTTAGCCTTGTCAACTTCTAGGCCGTCACTTGATATTTTGTGGCCAAGGACCACTCCTTCAGTAACCATAAAGTGACATTTTTCCCAGTTGAGCACCAGATTAGTCTCCTTGCAGCGTTCTAAAACCTGTCCCAAATGCAGGAGGCATCCCTCAAATGAGTCTCCGAACACTGAAAAATCATCCATAAAGATCTCGATTTGACGCTCAACCATGTCAGAAAAGATTGCCATCATACACCGCTAGAAGGTGGCAGGTGCATTACAGAGTCCGAACGGCATTCGGCGAAAAGCGAAAGTACTATAGGGGCAGGTGAAGGTAGTCTTTTCTTGATCTTCAGGTGCAATAGGGATTTGAAAATAACCTGAGTAACCATCCAAAAAGCAGTAGTAATCATGACCTGCTAGTCTATCCAGCATCTGATCAATAAATGGTAGAGGGAAGTGATCCTTTCGGGTGGCTTTGTTCAGCTTTCGAAAATTAATGCAGACCCGATGTCCCACCACTACTCGTGTAGGGATAAGCTCATTGTTTTCATTGGGAACAACTGTAATACCTCCTTTCTTGGGGACGTACTGAGTAGGGCTTACCCACTTAGAATCTGAAATTGGGTAAATTATGCTAGCATCAAGCCATTTGATTACTTCCTTCCGAACCATCTCCTTCAACTTCGGGTTGAGCCTTCGCTGGGCCTCCACCGATGGTGTGAAGTCCTCCTCCAAAATGATTTTATGTTGACAAAGAGATGGACTGATGCCTTTCACATCACCAAGTGTCCATCCTAACGCTTCTTTGTGCCTTGAAATCACGTTGATGAGCTGTTCTTCCTGCTCATGCGTCAACGATGCAGAAATAATTACAGGAAGCTTGTTACCTTCACACAGATAGGCATACTTCAGATGTCCTGGTAGTGGCTTAAGTTCCAATTCAGGTGGTGCGAGAACAGATGCCTGCAACTTGACTCTGGGTGTGCTGTCCAGCTCTAGTGATTCTGCTATACGCACCTATGATACTTGCTCTATTACTTCAGAATCAGTCTCTTCCACTTCAGACTCCAGCACTACTTCAGACTCCAGCACTACTCATAATCTTGTCTATTACGTCGATCCTATAACAGTCATCATCGACAGACGGATACTTGGCTGCATCGAAGACGTTGAACATGACCTCATCATCGCAAACCTTAAATCGTAGCTCTCCCTTTTCTACATCAATACTCGTTTTTCCTGTTGCAAGGAACGGTCGACCTAGAAGGAGCGGTACATCACGGTCTTCTTCCATTTTCATAACGATGAAATCCACCAGAAAGATCAACGTGTCAACCTTCACAAGCACATTTTCAATGATCCCCTTTGGCCTAGCCACTGATCTATCTGCAAGCTGGAGAACTATGGATGTAGACTTCATATCCCCCAATCCAAGCTTTTGGAATATAGAATATGGCATGAGGTTTATGCTAGATCCCAGATCAATAAGCGCCTTCTTGAAAATCTAATCGCCAATGGTGCAAGGTATGGTGAAACTGCCAGGATCCTTCATCTTCTGAGGAAGATCCTGGCTTAGAACTGCACTGCATCCCCTAGTCAAAGATATGACCTCGAAGTCCTCTATGCTCTTTTTCTTCGAAATGAACTCTTTAATCCACTTTCTGTATGTAGGCATCTGCTCAAATGCATCGAGCAGTGGAATGTTGATATGAAGATTCTTGAATAACTCCAGAAACTTCTGATAGCTAGGATGAGAAGCTTGTTTGTTAACTCTTTGAGGGAAAGATGGCAGAGGGTATCTTCTCTCTTGTACTGGCTTGACAATTTCCTTGGTAGACTTGTCTTTCTCAACTACTGTAGGATTCACCCGAAGTTCTTCTTCTTCCTCACTCACTAGTTTTCCAGATGGTTTCGATGTTGGGCTTGCAATGTTCTTCCCCAAATCTACCCACTCCTGGTTGTGATTGCCTTACAGTGTTCTTGCTGGGTAGGAGGGGTTTCTGTGTTACTTAGAAGTGTTCCCGGTTGCCTTGCGTTCAATTGAAGTGCAAGCTGGCCTATCTGAATCTCCAGATTTCTGATCGTGGTTTCATGACTGAGAACTTGCTTCCTCAACTCATCTTCATTCCTCCGATCTGGTTGAGGTGGTGGCTGTTTTTGCCACTTTTGGTGGTAATTCTGAGGTAGTTGTGGCTGAGGGCCTTGAGCACTGTTAGCAGTCATAGGGATGTTGGGTTGCTGAGGTACCTATTGACCTGCATTATTTCTCCACGAAAAGTTTGGGTAGTTTCTCCAACCCGGGTTATACGTGGCAGAATACAGATCATTGTTCTTGTTATTATTATTACCCACATAATTCACAGATTCGGCTAGCAAAGAACAATTATCAGTAACATGAGGTCCAGTACAGATCTCGCAAACCTGAGCAGGTGTGGAAGTTGGTGCATATGAGGCTTGGATTAATTGTGTGAGAGTTGCCACCTATGCCTTGAGCGCAGTGATCTCACTATTGTCCTGTACGCTGGCCACTTTCTTTCTTTCCACCCTATCTCCCCACTCGTGATTGTTGGTGGCCATGGCTTCAATTATGCGGAACCCTTCAGTTTCTTCTTTTTCCATCAAATCACCTCCAGCAGCTGCGTCTAAACTGGTTCAAACTTGTGATTCACATCCGTTGTAAAAAGTTTGGATGAGCATCCATTCTGGAATCTGGTGGTGTGGACAGTCACGTAGCAGCTTCTTGTAGCGACGCCATGCTTCATGTAGAGACTCGCCACCCAATTGCTTGAACTGCGAAATTTTGTTACGTAGCTGAGTGGTCTTGCCTGGTGGGTAGTATTTCTCTAGGAATTTGTCTGCAAGCTCGTCCCATGTGGTAAAAGTGCCTGCAGGGAATCCGTCAACCCATTCTCTAGCATCATCCTTTAAACTGTGCTTGAATAGTCGCAACTTGAGTGCATCTGCTGAAACTCTATTGTATTTGACTGTCGAGCAATGATCTTCAAAGGTTTGGATGTGCTTCGCAGGGTTTTCTGAAGGATTGCCTCCAAACTGATCTTCACGAACCTGATTAATAAGGCCAGACTTGATCTCAAAGTTATTAGCCTCCACAGCTGGGTATTCGATACTGGGTCGAAGGTCGGCCAGCCTAGGGTGCGTCTACCATCTCCTGTTATTGTTTGCGGGAGTATTAATTACCCGGTTCTGATCTGCCATCTCTTCTTTGTGTTGGTTCCTTAGTCTCGAGCGAAGGATTTATTCAATTTTGGGGTCGTATTCAAGAAGGGGTTGATTGTCAGAACGGGTGTGTAGCATGCACCTCCTGCGCCTTCACTCACTGCAAAACTCAATGAAGAGGATCAGGCGTATTGAGAAATAACAAGGGTGCAAAAAAAACTTAGTCTCAAAATCGTGAAAGCTGTATCCAATATTAAAGACAGATTGATTAAATCTGTCCCCGGCAACAGTGCCAAAAACTTGATGCGATAAATATCGGGTCTAAATTATGTGCAAGAGAACACGATCGATCAAGTAATAGAATGATAAGTAAGATTGTCTCCACAGGGACAAATTAATTAATTCTCTAAGTACTGGATTATGAATTCGCACTTTTAATCTAAGCAACTCAATTCGAATGATTGTATTATGATTAATTACTACGAAGCGCCGAACAAACTAGGGTTGTCAATCCTGAATTTGCACAACGATCAACTAACTTAACAACCAAAAGAACGAGAACGTGATCTATGTTACGTACTAAGTTTGTCACTCTTAACACGCGAACACTCAACACGAATTAACCAAGCAATTAATGATCAAGTAGATAAATGAAAAGACAACACCTGACCACGAGTTATGAAAATAGCTCATTGATAAATTAATCCAAGTCGCCGATCACAATTCTCCAAATTGAAAGTAAAAAGTAGCTAGGGTTGATCTCTTGTGTGAAAACGTTCAAGAGTCCCCTTAACCTAAAGTTCAAGGCCTTATATAGGCCAACCTAAAAATAAAACCTAAAAGAGAAGTCCTAATTTGACTAAACAGGTCTTCAAAGTTTTTCCAGGCAATCCAACGGGTCGCTGGCTTTTCCAGCGGGTCGCTGGAAATCATCTGCTCACATCCAGCGGGTCGCTGGCTTTTCCAGCGGGTCGCTAGATCTCATCAGTTCGCCTTCTGTCGACTTCCGACTCTCCAATTCTTCAGACCTTCCTATCCGCCATCGCACCACGCCTCACTACTTTGTCAATCTTCTAGTAATCACCTACAAAACCACCAAATATCGACAGATTTCCCGCTCCTCAACATAAACACAAAATGCATAAAAACATACTCGACATACGATGAAATGAGAATAAAGCGTGGACAAAATATGCACAAAACATAGGTCGATGTGTGTCCGTTCACACGCACATCAATAAATAAAAAAAGTTATTCAAATGAAGGATGACAAGCAACCAAAAGATAGGTTGTCAAAAAATAAGAAAATCTCCTAGTTATTAATGATGAGAGAAGAAGTTGTGTGAGAGGTGATCAACTATGAGGTCTGTGTCAAGGTGGAAGATTGTTAGGTATATAGCTGAAGGTGATTGAGTTTAAGTGGCCAAGTTTGAGCGAAGAACTATAGAGACTAATTGGGAACTTGATCATATCAAGTTTAGAACCCGAAGATATTCAAAAGACTTAATTGGATCATAAGTTATGAAAATCAGGTCAAATGAAGATAAAAAAATAAGCAAACAATTTAGTAAGTCAAGAGATAAAATTATCAAGTAAAGATGAAGTGAGAAAAAGTCGAATAACAGAAACTAACGGTCACTTGTTTCCTAGTGATTGTAGGAACTAGTGGTCATTGATTTCCTAGTGATCGCTAAAGCCTTATCTCAGAATGTTCCTTTTAAGTTCCTAGCATTTCATGGACAAGTTTGTCCCTCCTGACTCAAAAATTTTTGTAGTATCTATTGCCACTTTAAATACTCATGATAGGCCTCATTTAAAATATCTTTGGCCTTTAAACTATGAACAGTATGAATGAAGCTCCATAGAGTTAAGTCTTGCTCGTTAGACAAGAGAAGAGTGAGTGCAGTTGCTCTTTTAAGTCAAAAGGACATGGATAAAAATCAGAGAAATTACATAATACTTAAATAATTTTGTTTCTAAAAATATTACTAATTCTTAGTGGATAAAATGTCAACAAATCTCAACCAACTTATTTCCAAAAAATTAGTGGTTAAAATTTTCTCAAAAGATGAAAAACAATATGTTCCTCTAATAAAAATGTTTGACAGTAGATTGGAATGGAGAGGTCGAAACCATCACCGATAGCAACTGTAAGGCCTACTGCAGCAGTGCCCTTTGGGCAACCCGGGGCTGGGCCTGGCCCACAAGGGGGGTAAGTGTTGAAATGTTGATCGACCATGGTCGAAAACTCGCTCGAGGAGAGAGACAGGGCTGCTGGGGCCCAGTCTTATTATTTAAGTAGTTTATTTTTTTATTTTTTCTTATCTAAATTTTATCCTACTTTGTATATTTGTTACAATATTATTCGAGCCCAATATTTTAAAGATAAGATTTGAGTTGAAAAAAATCTTAGAATTATCTATTGAATTTTATTAAATAAAAAATTTTATAATTATCTATTGAATTTTATAGTTAATTACAAAATTTATATTAACGAATATAAAAATATGAATTAATAAATTAAAGTTAATTAGATTGATGATATGGAAGATAGATATATTAATTATTTATTGAGTGAGGCAGGCTGATGAGGTGGATGAGTAAAAAATTAATTAAATATTACATGGCTGGGTTGGATCGAAGGGGCTGCTGCTGAAGATGTTTTAATGAGACGTCAATAGGATGATCATCAGGAAAACAATTCTAGGCGGAAAAGTGATTCAAATACGGGCAACAATTATTTGACATTTGGTCAAAAGCAAGATATTTTCACGGAAGTTTTTTTGGATTAGGCAATTTATATAATATTTTTATTACTTGTAATTTTATTAGAATTATATACAAATAAATTTATTTAAAAAATCGAAACAAATTATGTACATCAATTAAGATCCAACAAATATCCTTCGGGGTTAATTGGTTAGCCGAAACTAATAAATAAGTATACAGTCCATCATGCTCCAAAATGAACGGACAAAGATCCAATTGAACAGACAGCTGTATTCACCAAATCGGATTGCAAATTATATTTTCTTATTCCATCCCATTATTGATTTAATTTTTAATAGATAACCTAACATGGTCAACTTATATTTTCTTAATCCATCCCAGTTTTAATATATAATAATAACCATGAGAAGAAGGTGCTCTGGGAAGACCTCCCCGTCACCAGCCTCGGTGACGCCGCTATCTTCCTCATCCTATGCTAATTCGTCACTCGGAGATATTTTAATTGGATCATGATGTGTTGCTTATTAGTCCTATTGGGCCTAAAAGCCCAGAAACAAATGATGCTTCCACAAGAAAATAGAAATCTCTGTAGACTCGGGCTTTTGTTTACGAGGCTTAAATTCAAGACTTTTTGTATATTAATCAAAGTTACTTATTTCTGGAACTAACTCGTTTTTGTAAATCATGAGACCTTAGTTGTGAATTGTGATAAGAACGTGTAGGAGTTGGGCTTGGGCTTTTATTTCAAGGTATACGCGGAGTGGATTGTAGATGGAAATATTTATTTATACAAAATCAGTAAAACAACTGACAAAAAAAATTACCCTCTCATGACAGGTAGGTTCAGATGGTTAATTTGGTATTGATTAGACGTTGTAATATTTTATTTTGTATGAAAGGTTTAAATGATTTAATTTTAATTAGTATATATCGATATGTACATATTTTTGTGACGTATATTTTAAAACACTTTAAAGTTGAACGCAATTGAATTAAGATAGTTTTAAGTTTGATGATCTTTTCGGAAAAAAATTAAGTATTCTTGATTGGTGAAGAAAGTTGTTGAGATTACGTGTTACAACTGTGATATTTACTAATGTTGAATTTGACTATTTTTCCTATTTTTTTTATCATGTGTTTGTAGACTGTTTTTATATTTTTTATACATCAAAATATAATCCAACAGATATAATAAACACATGATAATTAGATAGATGGGTTCTGCACCTACATTTTTTTATCTTCACTCTGTCCAGAAACAAAGATATTTTTTCCTTTCTAGTTCTCATAGGTGAGTATTGTCTGCTATCTTAACAGTATTTTTTTTATCTTCAAAAAAATTTAAATAAAAAATTATTCAAATAAATTCGTTGCTCTGGCACTTAGACCGACTATCATTAATATTTGATAAAGACGTTGTTCTTTTATGTGAAATAGGCGGTGTGAGTTAATTTACAAAATTATAAAAGAAATGCACTTCCACAAGTGTTTTAACCATAGATTAGGCTATAATAATAATAATAATAATAATAATATAGTCCATTGCCCTATTTTTCTGTAGAGATGTTGGGTCGAAAAAATATCATGTACGAATATCCGAGCAAATTGATGTACGTGCATGCGCGTGTCTTAAATAGATTGGCGTTCCAACTATCAACTAGCAAAATCAGAATCACGAGTACATTTGTTTTGGGGACCCAAATGGATGGGAGACCGGTCGTATAGTGGTCGGTGTAGGAGCGCTTATTTACTGCGTCTCCTCACCTATCTGCCGTCCATCCTCCAACTCAAAACATTTGAAGCACCTGCTATCACTTTCAAAATTTTCGGCCCCAAAAAATATCTCGTTAAAACTCTGGCAATTTTTGGATGTGTTAGTTTGGGCTGTCGTTTATTGTTTTACCTCCCACTAACTTGATATATAATTATATATATAATAATGAATTCACCGATAAATATTTAGATTAATTTGCAATAAAAAATTATTCTAATTTTAGAAGATTTCGACTTTGAGTACTTGAAAATATAGTAGCACGATACGACATGTTACTCGAATCCAAATTATTCGGCCTAATAGACCAAAAATCTGACTTATTTTGACTCAATACAATATAATACATGAATCTTTTAATTTATTTACAGTGATCTAATATTTTGGATGTGACATTTTTTTACACTAATATAAGAATATAAATATATTTACAGATTCATGTCATTGTATTTTATGTTTATAATGGTTGTTCTATTCTTAGTATTTATCTTGCATAATATAACGTAACACAAATTTTCCAACATAATTTGTCTTTATTTGTTTGTACTCTAAAAAACATCGTAGGAAGTCATTCATCACAATCTGATTATCGTAAGTTATCTAACTAAGTATTTTTAAGATTAATATAAAAAAATTTAGTATATTTTATTTTTAATCACATACATACTAAAATACGTTTCAAGAGTCTAATCAAACTATTCAAAACCAAACTCGCTTAATCTTAGATTTTTTGTGTAAAGAAAGAATATGCACATTTTTATTAGGAGAGAAATACACATCGATGATATAAATGTTACAATCAAATTACTAAAGCTAGCCTAGTCGTGGTTAGTAAATGTTAAGTGTTTAGTTTATATTTATAATCAATTGATCTGCCTCTTTAGTGGTATAAGTGACCTAATATAACTTTTATTTACTTTTAAATGGAAACGCGTGCGTTTAACCTCGTATATTATTATTACCATTACAAATCCCAATATACGGGAGGCATGTATCCAGCGAAAGACTGTTTGGTTGGGTCGGTTGAATTCAGTTTGTATCATATACTTATCAAAAATAGTGTTTGGTAAAAATTAAGTATTGATAACAGCTTTTTAGGTGTTAGAGGACATCTTATGTGAAAAAAATATGCATATACATTTAGTAACTAATAAGTATATTTGTATAACGATGTTATTATATGTGATATTTCGTATATAAACTGTCCTGAAATGTTTAATTGATTTAATTTTGACTATTCATTTCAATAGGATGTATATTATTCTCGGGCACATATTTTAAGAGATCATATTTATTGTTAAAACTTTATCACATTTTAAAGATGCAAACTCGAAATATGAATTAGATAGTCCGACAACCTATATCATGAGTCTCAATGAGCAAGACTTGCGATCCACACATATTTAATTTAAAACATAAAAAGAAAAAAGAACATTACAATCCGAAGAAAATTTCAGACCTCTACTCTGGCTCATCCTCCCCTCTACATCCTTCCTTTCCCCAACCAACTTTTGGTCATTAATAAACCGCTCATAGAGGCACCTTGGCCATCGCGACAGCTGTGACAAAAGGTTAGCAATTGGGAACACGTCGAAATTCAATTTGGTCCCTTCCTTTTCTTAACCAATATTTAAATACTCACTTAATAAATTAATCGAGTTTCAAACATAGTAGGCCTTGAAAAATTATAATAGCTTTTCAAAAAGTATTTAACAATATTTTTTTTAGTGAGTCCAAGTCCAAACTTTAATTTCCTAAAACAACTTCATTATTAATTGTTCTAATTAATTTACGATATTCGCTCTTTCTCTTTTGGCCACGAGTAGAAATTTCTGCCTGGAAATTAAACATTGATTGAGAAATCCAACCGTATTTGAACCTAACTTTGGTCTCTCCCATAATTCCTCTATTAGCACTATATAAATAGTTTGGCGCAAGAGAAGAAGCGTCACATTCTTAGCTACATTTACTATACCCCTAAGGTTTACGATACCATACAATATTCACCTCAACCTCCAACTCCTTTATTAGATTGGCCATATCTCCTCTTTTGCTTCTCTAGATTATTGGGTTTATATTTTCATCCAAGATAAGGAAAACCCATTAGAGCATTTTAATCTATAAGCTCCAAGGACACCAAAGATAATTTGAAGGTTAAGCCATGGTTGCTCCTTTATCAAGTTGGCCATGGGAGAACCTAGGAATTTACAAGGTACCCCATCTCTTGTTTTCCTTTTCCATCTCTTCGAGGTCTGGTTCAAATGGTAAATGATTGAATTGACTTTATAGCTTGGTGTTCGAGTTCGAGGCTTGAAAAAAAAAATATGATTGACCCTAACCATGATCTATCTTTCTTGTTTGTTTTGAAGTATATCTTGTATGGGCCAATAATTGGGAAAGTAGTTTATACAAAGCTTCAAGAGGGTACCATCCCGGTCGATTGGTGCCTCCATATCCTTCTCCTATGCTTTCTCAGAATTGCAATTTATTGCCTCTGGAGTGCCTTCTCTAACATGCTCTTCATCAACAAAAACCGCCGGATAAGCCAGCAAGGCTACGACTTCAAGCAAGTAGATCGGGAGTGGGACTGGTAAGGGTTAAAATTATTACATCACAATTTACAAGTTTGCTATACTTGTCAATCCACAAATTTGTATCAAATTTTTGGGTCGGATACAAAAATTCTAATATGGTATTAGAGTATGTCAATCTATAATATGATATTGATCACACAAATTCTGTATCATATTGTCATATATATTCGTCTGATAAGTTTCGTTAAATAGATATGAATAATAAATTTTCAAATCGTTGGGTAGCAAGAAGTTTGTTATGGCTAACTTGGCAACATCTCTCATGATTTGCAGGGACAATCTCATCATACTTCAAGCTCTAATTGCAGCCGTGGTCTGTTGTTATTCGCAACTTCCTTTTTTCGATAGCGTCCCCCTATGGAACGCAAGAGGGTTAATGGCCGTATTGCTCATCCACGTAGCTGTATCGGAGCCTCTTTACTATTGGTTTCACCGGCTACTCCACACTAGCTATTTGTTCACCCATTACCACTCCATCCGCCACTCCTCACCTTGTCTTCACCCATTCACCGGTAAGTAAAAACATGACCCACCAAAATCTTAAGATATTGTCGTGATGTTGATATGACTCGATATAAATAATGGTTTCTTCGTAAATTTTACGAGTTCTAAAGATTTTTACTTTTTCCAAAGTTTGACTTGACCAAATTTTATGACCTCATGTGTAGTCAATTGTTTTCAGTCGGGTCAAGATCTTAATTTTCAGATGGTTGTGATACTGATATGGCTCGATATAAAAGATGGTTTCTTCCTTAATTTCACTTCTTTAAGAGATTATATCAAATTTTAACTTGTCCAAACTTTATCATCTTATGTGCCGGTTAATCGGTTCAAACTCGAGAACTCTAACCGACCAAATATTTTTCAGGCGCCAATGCCACATTTTTGGAGCAACTAGGAACGACCGCCATAACTATGATCCCATTAATCGGAGCATACTCCATGGGTTATGGTTCAAAGAGCATCGTCTACCTTTACATATTGGCTTTCGATTTCCTAAGATGTTTCGGCAATTCCAATGTCGAGCTTGTCCCTTACAAGCTCTTTGAGACCATTCCCCTCCTCAAATACGTTATCTCTACACCAACGTAAGTAATATATTTATGTACTTTTTATTGCTATGTTTGGTGTTGTTGATTTTGGAACTATAAAAGGTGTGATCGAACAGATATCGACCATGATTTCGTGCCGGTCCCCCATAATAGATCTAACCAAAACTAGTATCAGTGCTGGTAAAATTTTTGCTGTCGGGCTAACAAAAATTCAATAAAAGCTAAAAATGTATAGCAAATTAAGTGAAGTCTTGTCCGTAAATATTGAAGTTATTTTTTAATAAAAATTAAATGGTAAGAAATAAAAAACAGATCGTGCTAACATATATATTTTTTAATATTTACATATTTTGTTTTTCATAAGACATATTTTATATGTCAAGATTCACATGTGTATATTTTTTATTTTTTTTAAGTGTTGAAACCATATAAAATGATGGATGTTTTATATTGGAATGTTTTATATGTCAATAATGTCATATTTTGTGTATCATATTGAGATATTTTGTATGTATACATGTCTATATTAATATACAAACCACGTCAATATTAACATGCTCTAAATGAAAATATTTAAGAACAAAATATATTATCACAATTCAATTTTTTTATTTGGTATGGTTTATAATAATCCTCTAACCTACCAAATCTATCTCATTTTTCTCATAGTCCAGACGAAATCTATTCCCATAAGTTATGAAATCATTAAGTGAGGGACTCCGAGAATAGCAATAATTGGTATTTGCAAATTACCCCCGGAAAATAGGTATCCTTTGTCTGATTGGTGCATTGACGTAACTACGGAGAATTCATTATCTAATGTAGGGACAACTACCACACCCAATTCTATGAGTTATGATTTTATATATTTGATGATTATAATTAATTTTAAGTTCCTGATTTTATTTTTTCCTTGTACAGGTACCATAGCTTGCACCAGGAGGAAATGAGCACAAACTTTTGCCTCTTCATGCCCATTTTCGACGCAATTTGGAAGACTCGTAACCCAAAATCTTGGCAATTGCACAAGGAGATCACCTCCAGATCAGGTAATCCACAGTAATCCAATATTCTTTTGGACTTGCATACGAAAATCTCGAGTTCACATCTTACGAATGCATGCAGGAGAAGGTGTCGTGCCGGATTTCGTATTCCTGGCTCACGTGGTGGATGTGACATGCTCAATGCATGCACCCTTCGTGTTTAGGGCATTCGCCTCCGTACCCTACAGAACAAGGCTCTTCTTATTGCCGTGCTGGCCATTCGCCTTTGCAGCTATGTTGATGCTCTGGGCCTGGGCCAAGGCATTCCACGTCTCCTTCTACAATCTTAGAGGCCGTTTGCATCATACCTGGGCGGTACCCCGATACGGCTTCCAGGTAATATCATCGTGGAAGAAATTGAGACGGGTCTGGTCGAAATATTTCAAAAGTCTAATGTCTTAAGTCGAATTTGTTTTCAGTACTTCTTGCCGTTTGCTAAAGAGGGCATTAATAACCGGATCGAAGAGGCCATCTTGAAAGCCGACAAGATTGGGGTCAAGGTCATCAGCCTCGCTGCACTAAACAAGGTTAGTTTGTTTACATTTTATCGTAAAATAAGTTAATTGTCGGAGTTTTGTATTTCATATTTGCTTTATTTTTCTTGGGGTTGTAGAATGAGGCTCTAAATGGAGGAGGGACGTTGTTTGTGAACAAACACCCGGATCTCAGGGTCAGGGTAGTCCATGGAAATACTCTAACGGCGGCTGTAATTCTCAATGAAATTCCCAAAGATGTAACTGAAGTGTTCTTAACTGGAGCCACCTCCAAGCTTGGACGTGCCATTGCTCTTTATCTCTGCCGGAAGAGAGTCAGAGTTCTTGTGAGTATCCAATCATCCATTACTCTTAATTACAATAGTTTGATGTCACATAATATTAGGATTATTTTTTTATGATCGATATATATTCGAGTTGGATAATATCTTTGAAATATTATTAAAATAATTCACCGCATTCTTAAAAAATATTTCCCGTTCAAATATTTTTTACAAGAATTTGACCGTGGTAAATTTTTTAAGAGACTCGTGACCACAAACGAATAATAAATGTTCCACCATGTTATACATATATTCTGCATAACATTGACGTCAATAAAATTATAGCCTTTCACAACAAAAAATACTCGAACTTGATACTAACTTAATGATTTAATGGGTTTAGTTGTGTGGGTATATGCCATTGGAATAATGACCATGTATGGTTGTAGCTGCTCAACATGCAACAACCCTAGTTATGACCTCGTAATAAATATGCTTTAATTTTTCATACGTTCAATAAATTCTGAGTTCCAACTTTTAATGGGATAGGCAAAATATCACAGAAAGAAAGTAGTTGGTCGTTATTGGGTTAGTTGTTGTGATATTTTGAGCAGAACAAAAGTATGGTCTTAAATTTAAGCTCCACAGGGAGTTCACCGCAGGGAGCCCCACCACTTATCAACATAAGTCAAACTCAACTTTTATTACAAACAACCTCCCTTGTTATTTGGGTGGGAACGACCTAATATTCAGAAACTCATTAATTTGACTAACCAAAGTTTAAACTAAAATTCTGTCTACTAAATTTTAGAATTGTGATATTGTCGTGACTAAAATTTGAACTTGAATATATGTGTGGTTCGTACTTCGTACCCATGATGTTGAATGCCATCTTGGACCATCTAGCTCTTCTCTGTCGAATTATCTTTAGAATTGCCAATGAAATAATTACATAGTCATTGGTGGCAGGTGAGATTGAGCCTGATATGGTTAACAGTTGGGAGTCAATGTCAATCGTTTTCCAATTAAATTGATTTTGACTGTTCATTGGGATGGGTGCAGATGCTAACGCTGGCAGCTGAGCGGTTTCAGAAAATTCAGAAGGAGGCCCCGGCAGAGTTCCAACAATATCTTGTCCAAGTTACCAAGTATCAGGCTGCTCAATCATGCAAGGTAAATTAGATTTCTAACACATTCTAATCGAATTTAAAATAGCGAGTTTGCTCTGATTAATCATATAATTTATTTGAAAAATTCAACTATCCGGATGAAATTCGGTCTAGCAACTTAAAACATAAGTTAATTTAACGGATGAATTCGGTCGAGCAAAATTCAAATAAACAATTCATCTTTCAGACTATTCCATTTTCTTATTCAACTGCTTCGGTTCAGAAGTGAACACGTAAAAAATAATCGGTCAAATGTTTATCATGTATTATGTTATAGTTGATGGGTATTTCATGGTTATCCAAAAATTGTCACGTCCTATCAACTCAATTTAGGGCTAACAAATGCATGATTTGGTATTATAGACGTGGATTGTTGGCAAGTGGATCACACCAAGGGAACAAAATTGGGCACCAAAAGGCACACATTTTCATCAATTTGTTGTCCCTCCGATATTGTCATTTCGGAGAGATTGCACTTACGGTGACCTCGCCGCCATGAGGCTCCCCGACGACGTCCAAGGGCTTGCAAGTTGCGAGGTGAGCTTGCTCAAACTTTTAGCAAAATTTCATGACCGTTTGTTTAGTTGAAAAATATTTTCCTACAAAAAATGGCATCCTGTTATTTTTATACTTGTTATCCTACTAATGTCGGGTGCTATTACGATTTTGCCCTCAGTACACAATGGACAGAGGAGTAGTCCATGCATGCCATGCTGGCGGAGTGGTTCACTTCCTAGAGGGATACACTCACCATGAAGTCGGTGCCATTGACGTTGACCGAATCGACGTCGTTTGGAATGCTGCCATGAAGCATGGGCTAAAACCCGTGTAGGAAAACCTTCATCCCAATTGTAGTCCTACAGTACTTTAAAATTATTAATTATGTAATTCCCTCAATCTCCTAAAAAAACCAAATATCTTCCCATTGCAATAGATGAATGATTCTGTCTAGTATAGATTTGAGTCGTAAATTGATGCAATCTTTGGTTGGATTGCCACTTGTAATGCTGTGGATCAATTTGTACTTCCTCAATTTTAGTTTAATTGTGCCACCGAGAAAATCAAAATCTATCATTCCAAATTTTATTCCTTCTTCCTAAGTTTTCCCTGGCCCTGGGCTTTGGGCCTATTTGTAATTGGGCCTCGGGTCTATCTGTGACCGGAATTGGGCATGGATCTCGTTCAACCGCAATCTTTTGGATGGTCAAGTGGTTTATGCCAGGAGGTTTATCTGGGAGTTCGCCGGTGGAGGCCTCAGCATCCATGTCAAGAAAGCATGGAACGAAATTGGCGAACCCTCGAGGCCAAGCTCGAGCGGTAAAGAGTGGCGTGTCGCGGATTTAGGAGTCCGAGAAATGTCTACATGTCACAAAAAAGAAGAAGAAAAAACATGACCAATGAAACAGAAAAGAAACCATGACACCATCCGAGATTGTACATCTAAATCTGATATCTCAAGTCACTTCATATAGTAACAGATAAACCCCATTCTTCTAGCTCCGAGAGAACATCAATTCATCTCAGTTGCCTACTTCAGCACGAGCCATAATGGAGCTACTATGCCGAATACGTAACACGGGGCAGTCGCGTGCAATCACGAGTATAACTAAGAAGGAAAGGCGGCAAAAAGTTTCGTACACATTTGTAGTCTAACTGAAACAGAGTTGTTCCAAACTTTAGGTTTTAGTAAGGTACGGATTTCCATGGCTCACCAACCAGCGGCATCTGCCTCGCGAGACTGATAGAAGTCGTTCGGCTGCACAATGTTTACTTCCTCAAACTCGTTGTCATCTGGCAGATAGAAAATAACAATCAGAGGAACAAATTCGAATTATGCAGCAAAGAAGTTCTAATCCAACACAGTACATCTGATCCATCCATTACTATACTCAGTCACTAAAGGAAAATCATTTGATATCAGCACAAATGGATATGGACTATTATGGTACATGATCAGAGGCTTCACGGCAGTAAGAAAAGAAATGAACTTCTGCAAACCTCGGTGTAAAGCACTCACAACTAGATCGTGGTTTTTCCTGCATACTAATCTTGCATTCTCGATGAATAGTTCAAAAGAAGCAAACCGATAAAGTTTGCATTAGAGGCAGAGGACATAAAACTCAATGTAATACAAAACTCTGCAGATAAACAGTCCTATATTAATTAGAGTGAACATTAATAAGCTAGTAAGCCACATGCATTTCAAAATCTAGAGCAACCATGAACAATATAGCAACTTGCCGAAAAGAATCAACGGAACAATATGAAGAAGTTCATTAAACAGACAACAATTTGGAAAGGCAGGGACAAGTAATGACACCTTTTCTTAAGGTTAGTGCTACAACAGCATCATTTTCAATCTGAAAAGACCAATAAAACATAAAAGGTATTATCAGCCATCGATAATATAGTCAGAGGAAAAAACATCCTCCTTGCTATAGTACCAGAAAATAAAAGTGATATAAATAGAAAAAGTAGTTCAATTATACTAATTATTCGAAACTAATGAACTTAGTCATGGAGTGGCACCTTCAGTTCTGCTAATGACTTTGAATCCTCTAGAACTTCTCCGGATGCCACTGAAATCAGCCGCTGATCACTACTTGGATGATCAATCAGGACGCTCAACTTTTCTTTGATCGCCATAATGTTTTCAGTTGGATCGCATTGTAGAAAGTAAGTACTCTTCTGACGCTTTACTCGGATGTACATCATAGCCTAAAACCGTATTCTGGTGTGAGTACCATAGGGACAACATATCAAACCAATCGTTGAGGACGTTACAATAAACAAAATTTAAAACAAGCATCAAACACTAGGATAAGGAAGCATTATAGAATAAGGAAACATGAGGGAAAACATAGGGATGGTGCATGCAAGCCATAAATTTGTATGATTTTTACAGCAAATTATTGACAAATTGTAGAATAGCTAGTCACGCATAAATGAAGTAACTAGCAAATCGCAGCGTCGGCTATTTCAAAGACTACAAAACTCGTTCACTATACTTAGTTCCCCCCAATAAAGAACAAAAACCAATGCTTAAGCAGTCAACAAAGAATACCCATCTTCTCTTATGTTCATTTCTTCTATCCGCATCAACATTGTCAATCATCAAACTACCCACTATTGTGACATACCCATTCACTAACCAGCACGATGATCATTTGAATAAACACTTGAAGATACCCAACAGCCAGGATCCCCTTAGCGAGTAAGCAACGCCAACCCGGAATGACGAATCACGATAGAACCAATGGAACCACTAATCTTCCACTTCAAGAACACCCCAAATCCAGGATCAATAGAACCATTAATCTCCCACTTCGCAACGAACCCAAAAGATCCCAACTTGGGATTTCCACATACTCCTAAGCCCAAAACCAAATTGGAGACAAAATCACAATTCAAAACACTAACCATTCACAACCCATCAGCCCCTAACATTCCGTGAATTATCTACGAGCATCAGAACAAGAAACAATAAAAAGAGCAGCAAGAACAATTTCGGTGGGTTCAAAGTATTATTACGTACCATTATTGCTCAATTAACTAACTCCGAATTTGAGAATGACTTTCTCGCGGGCGGCTCTGGATCAGTAAGATTGGAGAACCTTCCTTTAACGATGGGTTGGTGCTCACGAGAGAGCGGGTTTTTTTTTCCTCCCCTGATTATAACATTCACAAGGGTGAACCCGCATCCGCTTTTCTCTGTTGTCTATGTTAGTTGGTGATTTCCAGTTTCAGTTTTTTTTTTTTTTTTACAGGGATCCTGCAATTTTACATCAGCTCTTTAAGATTTTTATTTCTTTTAATATAAATATTATATCAAATTGATATAATTTGAACTAATTTTAAAATATTAAAAATAATTTCAAACCAACTAAAAAAATACGTAAAATTTTAAATTAATTTGTGGTTCAGAATTTAGGGCTTATAATATAAGGTTTAGGGTTAGGTTTAAGGTATATATTATGCTACATAATTTTTGCCAAATTATATAATTAACAATGGTATAGTTTAGGGTATAGAGTTTATAGTTTATGGTTCAGATTTAGGGTTTAATTAAGTTATATAATTTTTATCAAATTACATAATTATATTAAAGTACATATATACATAAAATACATAATTTTTTCTCAATAAAAATAAGAATTACATAATTTTCCACATTATAACCAAAATTATATCAAATTACGTTTTTTTTCCTCAAATTACATAATTTAAACAACATAAATTAGATATAAATAATTTTATAAAATTATTAAAAACAAAAAAAAATCATTCAAACAAAATGGTGCAAAATAGTACAATTTTTTTTCTAAATAAATAAAAATAAAAGATAAAAAACCGCGTGGCAAAAAAACTGCACAGTCGAATCATATCGTGCTACGCGGGCAAATCACTAGCGTGGCGCAATTTCATCTAAAGCTCCCCTAACATGCGGGTTCACAACGCATCTCAGGAGAAGGCCGACTTCCCGCCAATGGGAGCCTGCCACATCATCGCAATGAGATTGCACAATTTTCCTGGGGTGGTCTTAGATCAGAACGTTTTAATGGTGGTCTCGAATTTCTGACTAACGAGGCCAATAATAAAAATGATTGATGATGTAAGTTATAGATTACAAACCAATATGTCTCCAAAGTCACAAAGTGCAAGATGAAAAAAACAAAATTTTAAGTAATAGAAACTCTTCTATTTGAAATGATATAGACTAGTGACTTGAGCGTTTTTACCTTTTTTGAGATCCTATTCTAAATCCTATTCTATTATATCAGAAATACTTATGCCAGGAGTCGAACCCTGGACTTCACCCCATCCCGCCCCACCCCAATGTCACTGGACCAAATGGTCACTCGGCAACATTTTTACCTTTTTATTAAACTAAAAGGATAAATAATTATAACACTCTTTTAATTGTGAAAAATATATGGGAAAAATATGGTTTAGTCATTCGTATATATTTTTATGACGTCTAGGTTCTCCACGCTCCATAAATACAAGGCATTATCCATGCAATTCATCTTATTGTATGATTGGGTCTTTTTGGTCATTTTCAGACGGAATATTCAATAATCTCCGGCCAAGGACCACCTAAAAAGATCAAAATGCCCTTTGGAATTAAAATAATAAAAATTTGATCTTTCCCCTTCTTCTTCCTCCCTTCATCTTCTTCCTCCCACCCTAAATGAAAATATAACAATGAAAAATATCAACCCAGTGGACAACCCAGACCCGTCCTCACAAAAGTTACTAACACCACCAAAACAATGTCGCTCTCAATTAGGAGTGAGCATTTAATCCAATATCTAATTTCTGAATCCAAATTCAAATTCAACTTATTTTTTGGATTTGGATTTAGATAATTTTTTATACAGATTCAGATTCGAATTATCCAAACTTTTTAGTTTGATTCGGATTCGGATTTTAAAAAATTGGTTCGGATATTCGTAATATCCAAACTTTAGTTGGGTCTGGGCTTAAAAATATCTCAATTTATTCCCTTTATTCATGTGGTCCCTTTTACGCTTAAAAAACTCTTCTGACCCAAATCCATTTTCCTTCCTTTCTATAAATTTCTGAAACCCTAAAGTAACAAATAAAATAGCTGACCATGCTCCCGCTCCACAGCACCTCCACCACAACTTACAATTTTGCCCAACCCCTATCATCTTTGACCTTCTCAATTTATTACTCTCTTAGGTAAAAGTATTGGAAAGCATTGAGATTATGGGCCTTAAGATTGTTAGTTATTAAAGGTGACGTTGAGATATTGTATATTTTTATATCATTATTTTGTGAGACTAGGTATGTTTTGGGAGTTCTTTTTTTGTTGGTATGCAACTTTTCTAGAGCATTAGCTCTTAATTTGGTGCATCCTTTTGGTATAGAATCTCGTTTCGTAATAATTTTCAGAAAGAAAAGAGGACATTCTACTCTTTATACTTTTTTGGATAGATCAGTCCGAATTAAAAAAAAAATTGGATATTCAGATTTGGATAACATATTATTTGGATTGGGACTCGGACAATAAAATATCAAATTTGGATGATCTGAATGCTCACTCTTACTCAATCATAAGAGCTTCACTCCAAGATCCAATCAACAAGTAGCGAGTCTAGATCTCCCTGAGTCTTCTTCAATTTCATAGAGAGAGAGAGAGAGAGAATGATGAAACTACTATTCCTCTTAGCTCTAATCGCCATTGCCACCTTCCTCCTAGTGGTGGGCCCCTCTACCATAGAGATTGAGTTGCTCTCCATAATCGAAGACTCTCGTATGATGATCCTCAAGTTCATGCACATCAGTTATATAAAGATATCCATCTCCAATGTCAGTCATCCACCCGTCCTAATAGAATTGAACTATCAATGATAATTGCCTCATCTTCTCAACTAGGAGGAGGACGAGTACCCATGATAACCACATCCCGTAGCGATGCCCTCCCTGAAAGTATTATTGCTCGCTTCTTCCTCCTTAACCTCCGACCAAACTTTGTTAACGATAATAGATCCTAATGAAGTGACATCAGATGAGATTATTATAGATCCTAGATTTATCTAGAGTGGTGTTCTTAATTGTTGGAATTTTAATTTAATGTGGGAGGAAGAACATGAAGGGGAAAAAGAAGAAGGAAAAAGATAAATCTTTTATTTTTTAGTTCTTAGGACATTTTATGTTTTCTAAGTAGTTATTGACTGGAAAATTTTGAATTTTCTATTGGAAAATGATCGAAAGGTACAATTTGTACAATAAAACAAACTGCAAGGATAATGCTGTATATTTTTGAAACACGGGGACCTAGAAATTGAAAAACTGTACACATGGACAAATCGACACCTAGAAATTGAAAAATTGAAAAGATACATGTTCATTCATGTCAAATTCATCTATTAACAAATTACACTCATATGGAATGCTAAGTACAAGTTCTGTGCAGATAGATACCTAAAACCATCTCCTGATGAGAGACTTCATAGAGGATTTGACACAGAAAAATCAGGATTACAAAGGATGATGCCAGTTAACAACCACAAGGAGAAATCAATCAAACAATAGCAATGAAGGATACAAGAATACTCTTAGGAAGTGGGTTACTTTGAAAGATTCCTACCTAGATCAAATTGAGGTTGCCTACCAAGAATGAAGATAGAGTTATGTATAGAAAAATGAGAATAAAAGTGAGTCCTTGTTAAACAAAATCGGCAACTGAGATAAGGCAAAAATGGCCAGCTACACCTACTCTCATCACACACACACACACATACACCCATATATATATATGTGGGTGGGGTCCCTTCCACAACCCTAGGCCTCGGAATCACAGAAAGGGATTCTTTCTCTAGGCCTAAGCTAATCACAACCACATATCATACCCGTACCACAAGTACTAAGTACTACTAGAAACAAAACAAAATTAACCCAAAATTTATACCTAAGGTGATCATGATGGTCAACTAAGCAAATTCAAGTTGCCTAAAAGAGACTAAGGATAACATGAAGATAGCTCCCTATCTTAAAAATTGGTTGCCTAGGAAAACTGTCACCTACTCACTTATTCTTCTACAGTCACGTATGTAACTTGTGGTGATATTAATCAGGCCTAGCCACATCAGCTAAGCTAGACAAATCTTCCTTTCCCTTTTCAACAACTAAGTCTAGCTCATCTGAATGTCCAAATATCTCTCTCCACCTAGCCCAAGCCTTTTTTTGCCACCTTGTTTTTTACTGTTGCATCCTTCATGTTGGCTCTGACCTTAATCAACCTTATTGAGCCTCATCAAGCTATCCCACTCCTACTTTCTACTTCATTCGAACCTCTTTCATAATAGAGGACAAAACCAAACGATGGATCAAGTCTATTAGCTTTGATGAGATTACATCATCATGCTATAAATATGTAGTGCCAACATAAAAGTAGGAATTCAGAGCTACAATTACATATAGATGTCGTTATCGTTTGTAATTAAGGTTTATTTTTCACAACTTGGAATTGTAGAGATCCAGTAGACACGTGAATCAGATGAAATCCACAAAGTTAATAGCTTAAATCCTATGGGGGTGGAGACATTTGCAAGGCATGACAACAAACAAGATCTAAAAACATCTAACGCAACTACACAAATGAAAAATAATGTATTTATACATAGATATGTAAAGGCTGAATGCATCATAAGGTGAGACTCCACTGACGATAAAACATTGCATATCTGGATGCCACATTTAACTAATGGATATAGCTAAAACTTATCTATGGATCACAAACCAAACTCACTCCTCCACAGCATATATACACAGAGAATCAGAGAAGGCTAAATGACTCGTATCGCAAAAAAATATGATCTATCTTATTGCAGAATCAAAACCTCAGAACACAGTAGTGTATCAAAAAGAAGCAACAACCAAATTGTCTGCATAAAAAATAGATGCTCAAACAAACAAAGAACTCCTCCAAAACAAAGAATAGACACCAAGCTCAATATCATACTAATTACTTCCATTCTAACATTAAAGTTCCTATTAAAAATCTGGTCCAGATCTAGGTCCAACATCCAAAAGGAGTAAAAAAAGCAAAGAATTAAGATCCAACGTAACTACTACTCTTCATACATTAGTTGATCATATGCTACTCTAGCAAGAGGCATCGACAGCCATTATCACCCAAAGTATTTTCCATCATAGTAAAGGGGAAATTGCAAACCACAAGATTTGTTGAGCATCATTTTGAATTCCTCCTCTAAAACCAAAGGGTTGATGATGACAAAGACTATAAGAGCACCCCAATCATGATTCTTCTTGAGATGTACTAGTACCCTAACCTCCCAGATTATCTTCACAACTATCTCTTCATGCAATAATCAAGGATTCTCGACCTTTTAAGATCCAAGTGTCTAGGAAGGAGGCCAGCTTATATCTGATAAGCATATGTATAAACATGTACTCCTTCTCAATTTTGATTTGTTTGAACATATGTCGATGACTAGTACTCCCTTTAAAAATTGCGATAGCTGGAGCATGTAGCCTACTGACACGAACTAGAGACAGGTGTCACGGGCTAACTTTGTGGAAGGTCTGATTAGGCCATCAAGGGCCAACTTGTCAAGTAGAGGGAAAGACCAAAGGTTAACCTAGAGTATTCTAGAAACTTTCTACAATTTTTCTGTTAGACCTAGAAGATTTCTTGTATTTATTAAGATAGTTGGAAAGGCACTTTTAGTATTTATTGGTTGGGCACTTTTGATGTGTATATAAGGGATTGCCACCCTTATTTGTAATCATCCAACAAACTCAATAATTTATACAAATATTCCCTCTTGAAAAGCTTACTAGTGTTTTTTTCCCTCTAAGTGTGAGGAGTGTTGTGGAAAGGCTTACTTAGGCTTACGAGAAGCTTAAGGATGCACAATAAACTAGGGAGGGAAAATTTTATCCATGACACAGTGCTGCAGCTAACAGATGTAAGAGCACGGCTGTCGGAGCTATGGGTGTAGTCAATAGGAGTAGGGATGCGACCACTGGATATAGGGTTTATGGAAATTGAAGCAGTGGCATGACCACAATAGAGGGCACCACAAGTAGTGGCACGTCCTTTGGAGCAACGAGCATGGCCTTTAGAATGGTAGCCATTTCTGGGCTTAAAGACCCATAACATCAGAACTTGAGCCATTTTTTGGAGAAATTGAGAGCGAGTCAAAGAAGATGAAGAATCTAAGATGGGTTGGTTTGGTAGAAGAAGAAGAAGAAGAAATGATTACTCTGAGTCTTTTTCTTATTCTTGAAATTATAACCAATACGAAGTCTGCATGGTTTTTATAATTGTTTGTTGTTATGTGAACAATTATGATACTACCTTGACTTTTTCTTTTTTTTCATGGAAGAAAAGAAATAACTACCGATAGGCGACACTAGGTTTTATTTCTTGAAATTGGTTTTAGTTCAAGCCAGAAAGAGAATGCACTGCAAGAAAATCAATGTGTACTAAATTAATATCTAAGTTTAATCCTAAAATTTTTTGAAAAATAAAATTTATTAAATTTAAAACGTGATCTTGAATCAAGATTGAGAACTTTTTTTTAAACAAAACCGAATGTATATCAAGTAGACCAATCTACATAAAGCAGGGTATCAAGTTGGACTAGATAATAGGTCATCCATTCAGGCAAAAGTAAATTTTGACGAGTTTCGCGATAAAGCCAATCTTCCACATTGTTATAAATTCTAGGAATCAGATAAATAAAACAAAATGATAATAGAGCTAAATTACATCTAATCTCTATTACAATGTGTTCTTACATTGCAATCCATCGAAACGAGAGAGTCGTTGATGAACATATCAACAAGCTTATAATCAGTTTCAATAATAGTCGGTAGGGAAGCAAAATCCAAAGTTAGTAGGGAGATAGCTTTGGAAATAGTGAGTAACTTTGCCTAGAGTGGTGATGATGACGTCAAAATATAAGTGTGACCTTTTAGCAAAATGCCTTTGAAGTCCCGAACGATGATTGTGAGGCTGGCTTCCAAAATAGAATCTTTCCACGATGCATCAATGTTGAGCTTCACAGTTCCCTCACGAGGAGGTGTCCATGAAGCATGTGGTGTAGGGTTAATGTTCTTTTGGTAGTAAACCTGCATGAAATTAGAGCAAATTTAGTGGCTTGAACAACCGTAATAAGAGGATTAATCTCAAAACTTTCAAAAAAATAGTTTATTCCTTGCATTCCAAATTCTCCAACACATATGAATAGGCAAAGAAAGCTGAAAAATGTTCTCATGTCCATAAAACGAACAACTAATCTTCGAAATCCAATCAGCAAAGCATGTAATAGATGAGTCATTAGCAAGAAAGCTACAAGATCTAGTAAACCAAGTAGCACGGGCGTGAGGATAAGCAAACAGGCAATACAACACGTCTTCCTCAACATCTAAGCAAATCGAACATATAGGAGAAAAGTGGAGAATGCATCTTGTAAGATTGATGGATATAGGAATACTATTATGCAAGAGATGCCAATAAAATTTTTTATTCTAGAAACAACAGGGAATTTTCAAATAAGCTTCCAAATCCCAGGATCAAAAGTGACACGGATGGACCCGGCCGTGAGGCTGATCCACCTCTCCATGTCGTCCAATTTAAGAAATCTGTACCCACTTTTGACCGAATAGGAACTATTTTTATCATGAATCCAAACACTCTTATCAGGGTAGTTCATCAAAGTAACATGAATCTTAGTAATAGCCTCAATCTCCATATGTGAAAATAACGTATTAAGCACATTTCTATTCCAAGTTCTACTATTGGAATGAATCAAATCAGAGAAAGCATTAAATAGATTAGGAGTAAGAGGGTTGGAGCTGATCCGATATAGCAGGAGGTCCAGGATCCATGCATCGGACCAAATACTTATGCCAGCCCGATTCCCAATTCGAGAAATAATCCCCCTAAAGAGAAAAGTGGCCCCGGTCAGGATGCTATTCCACATCCAAGAAGAACGTGGAATAGCATCCGGGCTGGGCCCACTTTCCTCTCTAGGGGAATTATTTCTCGAATTGGGAATGGGACTGACACAAGTAATTGATCTGATGGAAAACTTTTTATCAATTATGTAGTTATGTTAAACTTTAATAATTTTAGTTTGGCCCGTGGGCGGGTCATGGGTCTGGGCTCAGGTCCGTCGGTTATGTTTATAAATATAATATGTACCTACCTACTTCTAGTTATGCATGTGGTTTATGTTTATAAATGATATTGCACCCACCTACATCTAGTTTAATCTGTGGGTCAATTGTTGCTAGTGGAACCTTACATAGGATGATGCTGCTTCTTCGATTCCTGATATTGCTCTCTAGTTTTGCCGTATGATGGTAGGGTTTACAACAGGGATATGTTAAGCTAGTTATGGTTCGGTGTTAGCATGTATTTTGCAACTTGTTTGATTAGTTTGGATGTCAAATATTCAGGTTGAAGCAAAGTTTGGTGGATAAGATAACAGTTGCTCATTATTCATACTTCCTTTTTAAGAAATCAGTGTTTCAAATCACGTTTTTGCAAATAGAAAATACCATGCTCATGAAAAAATAAAGTTCAAAGTCAATTTAAAATCTTAAAATTTAGATTCAATTACTTAAATTAAATATAAACGAAAAAATATTTCACGTTGAATTTATGAATTAAGAATATTTTTTAAAACAACACAAAACAGACAATAACCCAAAACTCATTTACGTTGCACCATTCAATTTCCCCAAGTATTCCATTTAGGGAGAATTTTGGGACATTTTGGACACGAAACTAACTTATAAATTTAACAAAGACTTGGTTCTTGTAGGAAATATGGAGCACTAAAAAAATGAAATTAACACTACTTTGTTTTTAAAAAGATGTTGGCTCCGGAGAAATTAACCATGCTTTCAAAATTTCGGGAGCTTATTTCGTCGGAGATTATTAGGTAGCATAAATTAAAAAAAAAATATAAAAGATAAATTGTGTTTTTGCATTTTCCTGCTTTTTTTTTGGGATAAATGCCTTAATTTTATATATACCCCAATATTTAAGATCAAGAAATGAAAAGTCTGATCTATTTCTTGTTTACATTTTTACTCTCTAATCACGTGTGTACAAAATCAAACTTTAGTGATCAAAATCTGTAATCACATTCGTCAAGTTAAACGATTTGTTAGCTCGATAAATAATAGTATGAATGAGAATTAATAGTAACAATTTCCCAATCATTTATAGCATAATAGTATGAATGAGCAGCTTTTAGTTGCACCTCTCAGCTTTTAATAATATTTACATGAACGGACGATACCAATCCATTCCACAGGCGAGGCAGTGAAAGTCGAGCTCCTTCGCCATGAATAGGTGTCCTCGTCGAATGTTTCGCATTTGCAGCCTCCTAGGATTCATCTAGGATTGGTCCCTAGCTTTCAGGGGATGGTGGTGGGGCACAATTGTAAATATCTCTTCGTATATTAGTAGATAAGGTAATTAATCATACTTCCTTGCTGTTTGCATAAATTAATGGATTATGACAATTTAATATTTTCTTATTGTTTGCATAATTTAATTGAATGACAATTTAGTATTGTTTAGTCCGCGTTGTTTCGTAAATCAAGTGATTAGTTTTTATTTTGGTAAACAATCAAGTGATTAGTTCTTATATCCACCTTCCAATTTTTTTTTCCGGCAAGACATTATTTTATATTGACCACAATATCCTAACACTATCCAAAATATAGTATTTGTAATTTTAGTTATTACCGAATAAACTATTTTATTATAATTAGGTAGATGATTTAATATAACCGATAAACTCTTTAATATAACATCATTTTAACATTACCAAGTACATCATTTTATCTTGACTAGGTACACCATTTAATATAACCATGTAGGCACATTTAATATAATCGGATAGTTCATTTAATACCATTTTATCCAACCTCTTTATATAAAATAGTCCCTACGTATTTGACGACAAATTCAACCCCATAAAAATTGTGACATTTAGTAATTGTTGAAGTTTAACAATATAACTTAATTAGTTTAGTACTAAATCATAGCCTATGAACTACCACCTTAAATGTCAACAATAACTATATTTTTTTTTTCAAAGGTAGCTATGTATCTATTTATTTTCCACCTGAAGTTCAACAAGTAAATAAGTTATATATCTGATAAATCGAACTGAGTTTTTCAAAATTGTGACATTAAAATAAAAAGAGAACGGACTCCAACCGTCGCTCTTCTCTATTTATAATTAAAAAGCTAAATACCTTAATTTTCTCACAAAATATCTTAAAAGGAACAGATTACAGAACGTCCGCAAGTTTTTGTGTCCGCCAAACTACATAACATCCCAAAATACAGAAACTGGTGGACAAGAATTATTGTCAGCTTCCAACCAGTTAGTTTTTTCCCCATCAACGGCTACTTTTTTTTTTTTTGTCTAAATGGCCAACCTTTATTAACCAGGAAAGAAAAATAATTAATAGAGATGAAAAACGAGAGAAAAATTAGAAAAAATAAAATAAAAGGCAAGCCAAGAACTAAATGGATAATCATAGTATCAAATTGCATATTTGGTACTCACTCAATCAAACTCATAAGATCGGTAGTACAAAATATTGTTCAATTAATCAACGACTATTTAAATTTAAATATCATTCTAAATTAATCAAAAAATTTAGATACTGATATTTGCAAGGAAATTGTAATTGTTTAAATAATGATGACATGATAAATATATAATTTAGTTCTAAATTAAAAATTCACATATTATCGTTCTAAATTAATATTAAAAAAAAACTATTGATATCGGAAATTTTGACAACGACCAGAGTCGACCGATGCAGTAATATCTGGATACTCTGTACTTGGAAAAAAGTCCCTTCCCACTTGACAGATTTTGCTCAAAAATAATACTTAATTTTCAGTTTCATGCAAAAATTTTGCAACCCAAATCCATGATTTCATGCAAAGTCTCCACCTTTAGCTTCGCAACTTCTCCCCGCGAACGACCCACCAAGGCGCCGACGACAGCGTCGAACCTGAAACCCACCAAGTCCGAGTCTTTCCGTTTCTGTACTTGCTCCTCCTCCTCCTCGGTGGGTCTAGTCTCCGCCGGAGAGGGCGTCAACGATGATGACACGAAGAGGAAGATCGTAGTGGAGGAGGAGGACAAGGAGGAAGGGAGGAAGGTGGAGTGCGAGGTGGAAGTCATATCGTGGCGGGAACGGCGGATTAAGGGCCGGGTCACTGTCCGGGCCGACGTCTTGTCCGTTTGGAATGTTATTACTGATTATGAACGGCTCGCTGATTTCATCCCCAATCTCGTTTCCAGGTACCCCTTTCGTGTTTCGAGTTCGAGTCCTTCGGAATGCAGATGGGGCTCTTGTCAGGCTCGAATTTGAATTAATCAGTGGAGTGGCTGATTTGGTACTTGATGGGATTTTGCAATAAAGAAAAATGGTTTTTGGTTTATTTTGTTGAATTGTGTTAATTCATAGTGATGTGGATGACATGTCGTTGATTAGAGATTGCTTACAGGTTAGGCTTAGAGATGTTAGTTTGGCTTCTGATTATTCTCCAATGGAGAGTTCTTAGGAGAGCGGGTGTTTCCATATCCTACCCAAAAGCTTAACTGCTTCTGGCAGTGAGTAGATGGATCACACTTACAAACAGGCTTAACACATTTGACACTTCAAATGTGGGATTCTCGCGAACAGGGAGATTGCTCTTTTGTACCAACTGCCCGCAGAATCGTTCCATGTACACCTGAACGGAGAAATTATGAATTGTTGAGCGTATCGATGAATGGTTCTTGGAGCAGTGTGAGACAGGAGTCTGTTAGTATTAGGGATAGCCGGATGTGTTTGTGGTTATCTGAGGTTTTTTTCTCGTCATTCGAGGACTCTCTGGGGGGCCGCATGTATTGTAAGATCGTGGTTCTTCATTCCATATCAGTATAGTAATGGCTATGGTGATTAGTCAATTTTTTTGTGATTCACTAAGGAGTGAGCATGTGAATCTAGTGCGGCTACAAAATAATTGGTAGCTAGATTGTGATCTGTCTCTATAATGTTTTGTTATGAGATGAGTAGTCTGTTATTAAGTTATGATTGATATGGACTCTTTGTATTTCAGTGGAAGAATTCCCTGCCCTCATCCGGGTCGGATATGGTTGGAGCAACGAGGAGTCCAGAGGTCAATGTATTGGCATATTGAGGCTCGGGTTGTGTTGGATCTGCAGGAGTTTATCAACTCGGTAAGCGTTTCTTTTCTTTTCTGTCACCGTCTTCTGGAAAACACAGTCTGGTTAGATCAATTGTGTTGTCATACCAGCTCCATGGTGCATTTAAATATTGGAACCGGTTAGAATTATAATTTTTAACTTGCTCTGGAAACAGCTTCTGACTCTGTTCGAGAATTCAACTCAAAATCGCTTTACTGTGTTCCAGACTTATATCTTTCTCTTGTTGTGTTTGTAATTCCACTCCAAACTCCTTTGATTTTTCTCTTGCACCTAACATTTTGATTTTCTGATACAGGCCGATAACAGAGAACTGCAGTTCTGCATGGTTGATGGAGACTTCAAGAAGTTTGATGGCAAATGGACTGTGAAATCTGGTACAAGGTAAGAATTAGAACTGTAGCAAGCTTTTGTTGTGATGAGTATGCTTTATTCTCTGATGTGTTCAGTCTTCTTGCTTTCCTTTTGTTTTTGAGAGAGACGGTGTGCTCTACAAATTCTGTTAAAAAAGTTTTCTTCAGTAAAAGATTTGGGTGCCACATCCTTCTAGTCATTATCTGCTTTAGTTCCGCACTAGTTATGGTGAAAATACAACTTATTAGAAGCAATTACTAGCTGGCATAACCTGAAATATTTTGAATGTTTCAAGTCGATGCCTATTATGTTTATGTAAAGTAAATTTTTTTTAAATTCAGGAATTATTTAAGGGATATTTATGAAATTTGGATGCTTATAGTTTGTTATCCTCTCCAAGGCATAACTTGTGCATTGCTTTTGGTTTTGTGCATCACAAGGGAAATTATCTCTTCTGTCTGTCCTCTTCTGGAAAAGCAGTGAAGTTTTATCAATGTGCATTTCATATTAGATTCTATCACCTATTTTGCAGTCAAGGAACAACAATTTTATCGTACGAAGTAAATGTAGTACCAAGATTCAATTTTCCTGCTATTTTCTTGGAGAGGATAATCACATCAGATCTTCCAGTGAATCTCCGAGCGGTGGCTTGTCAGGCTGAGAGAGATTTTGCAGACAACGGGAAAACAGGCTGTAGAGAAAATGAACAGTCCATCAACGTGCTTTCTTCCCGTGGAATAAATTCCTTTCTTAACCAGAAGGATAAAATATCAGCTGACGATTCAAAGCAGACCGGGCCTGGTTCAAGTTTTGGTCATGGACCTTCTTCGTCTACTAAGGAGTTAAATGGCAACTGGGGTGTCTTTGGAAAAATTTGCAAACTTAAGCGACCTGCTATGGTGGATGAAGTTCATCTAAGAAGATTTGATGGATTATTGGTAATCAAATTTCCCCAGACTACTACTGCCAGGCTTCCCTATTTCCCATATGGTTAAATGTGTTATTGATCTACTGATGTAATTGTTTGCTGGCTCAAGGAGAATGGAGGCGTTCACCGCTGTGTCATTGCAAGTATAACTGTTAAAGCCTCTGTTCGTGAAGTTTGGAATGTGTTGACTGCTTATGAAAGCCTTCCTGAGTAAGTCTTTGCTTTTGTCTCATTCATCTTCATGCTGTGATCATCTTCTGAGACATGTCAGGAAGTAACATGTTTTTATTTATTAAACATGATTGTTATTGATGTTTCCTTTCTGAATCTGTTGTGCTGCTTATTGTCAGGATAGTTCCAAATCTGGCCATTAGCAAGATTTTGACACGGGAAAACAATAAAGTTCGCATTTTACAGGTACTATTGTTAACAACATCTTGACACTCCTTCGCAGCTTGTTTGAAGAGCTTGATTGATTTTCTACCAAGTTAAAGTGGAAAAGTTCTTAACGAGGCACTAAAGTTAAGAATTACTAAGCACGTTTGCGGTTCCCAGGCCCCAGCTCCTTCAAGTAGAAATTGACAGTTTCTTAATCTTATATGATTAGATACCAAGCTTCCTATCCTCATCATTAATCAGCTCTCCAGCATGATGCAGAAATTTCCAGTCCTCTTATATCTTTCATCTATCCGACACAAGCTTCTTCCTCTATCAAGTTTCTCTTTGACACAATTGCCGAGTTCTTGTGAATCTGATTTCTGAAAATATTTCCGCAATCAATGTTTTTGTGTTTGTATTCTTTCTCTTGGATAAAGGGAGCTCTTGCTGATCAAAGCATTGACTTTTTGTAGGAAGGATGTAAGGGTCTTCTCTATATGGTACTTCATGCAAGAGTTGTTCTAGACTTGTGTGAGCGTCATCAACAGGAGATCAGTTTTCAGCAGGTAAAGGGAGACTTTGACTCGTTCCAAGGGAAGTGGTCGCTGGAGCAGTTAGGAAGTCACCACACGTTACTTAAGTATAGTGTTGAGTCCAAAATGCACAAGAATTCCCTTCTCTCAGAGGCTATTATGGAAGAGGTCAGCATATAACTGCTCTTTTTTCTAAAAGAAACACTTGTACATCTCTTTGATTCTCAAAATGCTTCATATTCCTTGTACATCTGTATGCAGGTCGTATATGAAGATCTCCCATCAAACTTATGTGCAATCCGAGACTACATTGAGAGAAGGGAATCTGCGCGCTCTTCAGAGGCAAACTCTCTTGTCTTCCGTGCTTCTGTGGATTCTCGTATTGACGACAATGATAGTAATAACAAGGCAAAAACCAATCAAGTTGATGGCTTCAGTAACCTCAAACCATGCATCAGAAAACCAAAAGTTCCAGGGTTGCAAAAGGACTTTGAAGTGCTCAAATCTGAGCTCCAGAAGTTCATTTCAGAACACGGGCAAGAAGGTTTCATGCCGATGAGGAAGCAGCTCCGTCTTCATGGCAGGGTTGATATCGAGAAGGCCATAAATCACAAGGGCGGGTTCCGGAGGATTGCAACGTTAATGAATCTCTCCCTCGCATACAAGCACCGTAAACCAAAGGGATACTGGGACAAACTAGAGAATCTGCAGGAAGAGGTACCAATTATGTTTATATGTTTTGCAATTTTGGAACTATCTTTAACCTGTTAGTTTGTTTCTCTCAAACTCCAAGTTTAAAAGTTATCCAACTAAACTTTACTTTCATCCTAAAAGAATGTCAAAATATGAGTTTGGTGAAACACCAAGAGAGTAATTGATGCTTTAAAAATGAGACTGGATAATTCGAATATCATGTGAATAGCAATAGCTCTCTTTTTTTCATTCACTAAGCTGACTAATCTGGGTCCAAGTTGGATAAAACCATAAAGTTTGTTCGAACTCATGCCCTCAGGTTAAGCTGGAAAATCCCTTTACTTGCTTGCTCGATGTGTTCATTATGAATGACAACGATTCTCCGTGTTCTTCCTTGAAGCACTGGAGAACAAGATGAATTTTAAGTCATTATTTATGAAGCTCTTGCTCATTACTGGTGATTTCATATTCTTTGCTTCTATATGTTTCAATCTGCAGATTAATAGGTTCCAACGAATCTGGGGAATGGACCCTTCTTTTATGCCTAGCCGAAAGGCTTTTGAACGTGCAGGTGAGATCGTCTCCTATCACCTTAATGGTGCCAACTATGGTTACTCGAACTCACCAATCAATTTGTGCTCTTCTCCTTCAACAATTATGCTAAATCAACGTTTGATTATCCACAGGACGGTACGACATTGCTCGGGCGCTCGAGAAATGGGGTGGCCTGCACGAAGTGTCGCGCCTTTTGTCGTTCAAGGTGCGTCACCCAAACAGGCAGCAGGCCAACCTCCCGAAGGATAAGAAAACTGATCATCATGTGGCTACTCCTAATAGTACTATACATGAAGGTGACAAGGAGGTGGAAGCAGAGGATTTTGTGAAACAAGATCCGGAAAAATGGGTCTTGAAATTGAAAGATTTGGATATCAACTGGCTCGAGTACTAACATTAACATAGTGTATATTCTAAACCATCTAAGACATTTGTAACTAGCGATATGATAATCTCAATAATTTAGTTTAGATATCCAAAGGTAAACATGAGAGTTACTTATTTAGCATTTCAACTGCTGAAGAGAACTCTACTCTGAAAACTGTAATTATGGTGGACTTATTTGTAAATATGAAAATTTTATTTACTAATGATTTCAGAATTTAATATAAAGATTTTAACGATATTCTTGACTTTTATTGTGTTTGCACGACCGAAAGAGAGCATGAGAAAGATGAGTGTTAAGCCTGTGAATACAGCATTGGTAATTGCTGGGGTAGAGGGATGAAAAATTCATCTACAATCATCTAAAGATTTTTATTGGATATAAAAATTATAGTAAATTGAATAACTTTTTATACCGGTTATTATATTCTAACGAAAGTTGAGTGCTCTAAAACAGTAGGATCTGCAAGTTCCACATCGCCTAATAAAGACTCTAAGCGTGCTTAGTAACTTAGATTATCTTGTGTTAACACAGCATCCACTAATCCATTACCTATCCACAGCCAACATACATACAAGGACAATTTATTTGTTGATATTTTTAGTTAGGCACATTGCTGAGATGCACACCACAATCTGACGCACCTCAAATTGAAATTCCCCATGTGTCGTACTCGGGCAATTTACACGTGTCTAAAAAACCAGCCACCATTTTATTATAATTTTATGACGTTCAGACTTGGGTCTCAAATTAGAGCTCGAAACTGGGAATGAGGTGTTAAAATTTGGTAAAACCAATGTTTATAATTATGTATATATTTAATTTGAATCTGAATTAATCGACTCACTCAGTTTAACAATATTAGACAAGTCTTTCAATTTGCAGCTTTTTTACACTTATAAAACCATAATCCTGCTCTCCACAGTTGAAACCAATTACCTTCCTGCCACCTTCTCTATCAACTTAAGAGAAAAAAAAAATGGTTAGCTGCAAAATTTCTCTGCTTTGCCTCTTCTACTTGGCAACCATCTCATCATTTTGGGAGGCCACATCAGATTCTTTCTTTGTTAATGAGAGAGCTTCCTTGCTGATGTTCAAGTCCGGTGTCTCATCAGACCCCGACAATGCACTGGACAGTTGGAGCCAATCTTCGCATGTTCCTGTCTGCAACTGGACAGGCATCAAGTGCAACAATGTCAGCACCAAGATCGTCCAGCTCGACCTCAGCGGCCGTTCGCTTCGGGGGACGATCAGTCCGTCCCTGGCCAGCATTTCCTCCCTGATGATCCTTGACCTGTCGTGGAACTTCTTCGAAGGTTGGATACCACCCGAGCTGGGGTACCTCGACAAGCTGGAGGAGCTTGATCTGTCTTGGAACTTACTTGAGGGAACCATTCCTGTCGAGTTCGGGTACCTGCATGGGTTGGCCTACCTTAATTTAGGAAGCAACTGGCTCTCCGGAAGCATTCCAGGGCAACTTTTCTGCAATGGGACCTCCTCTTTGGACTACCTAGACCTGTCCAATAACTCATTGAGCGGGGAGATCCCATTGCAGAATCATTGTGCTCTTCCTTACTTGAGGTTCTTTTTGCTGTGGTCGAATCAGCTAGTCGGTCGGATTCCTTTTTCCCTATCGAACTCGTCTAAATTGGAATGGCTCGACCTGGAGAACAATTTTCTCGCAGGGGAGCTTCCATCTGAGATGGTGTCCAAGCTCACAAACCTGCAGTCCCTCTACTTGTCATACAACAACTTCGTTTGCCACGAAGGGAACACCAACCTCGAGCCTTTCTTGTCAGCTTTGGCCAATCTCTCTAACTTGGAAGAGCTCGAGTTGGCTGGAAACAATCTTCGTTCTGTGATACCGCCTTCAGTTGGCGATCTCCCTCCAAAGATTGTGCAGATCCATTTGGATGACAATTTTCTCTATGGCTCTATCCCACCACAAATCTCAAATCTTGTCAACCTGACGCTTCTGAACATTTCTAGCAACCTTTTGAATGGTAGCATCCCCCTGGAGCTGTGCCGAATGGAAAGACTGGAGAGGGTGTATCTGTCAAATAACTCGCTCACGGGCGAAATCCCTGCAGCTCTGGGAAGCATTCCTCACTTGGGACTACTTGACTTGTCCAAAAACAGGCTTTCAGGCCCAATTCCTGACAGCTTTTCCAACCTGCCACAGCTTAGAAGACTCTTGCTCTATGACAACGAGCTTTCAGGTAATATACCGCCTAGCCTAGGCGAGTGCATCAACTTGGAGATACTGGACCTATCGAGGAATAAGATTTCTGGGGTCATCCCAAGTGAAGTTGCAGGACTAAGTAGCTTGAAGCTGTACCTCAACTTGTCTGGCAATCACTTGGAAGGCCCTTTGCCTCTAGAGCTAAGCAAAATGGATATGGTGCTTGCGATTGATTTGTCTTCGAACAATCTCTCGGGCTCGATCCCTTCACAGCTTGGAAGCTGCATTGCGCTCGAGTACCTAAACCTCTCCGATAATTCATTGGATGGCCCTTTACCAGCTTCTATAGGGCGTTTGACGTCACTTAAGAATCTCGATGTGTCTTTCAACCGATTGAGTGGTGAAATACCCGAGTCTCTTGAAACATCTTCGACCCTCAGCCTGATGAACTTCTCTTTCAACGAGTTTGTCGGGAATATCTCAAAGAGGGGAGCATTTTCGACGATGACGATGGATTCATTGCTCGGGAACAGCGGTCTCTGCGGCAATATCAAAGGCTTGCCAAGATGCAGGCAGAAACATGGTCATCGTCCGTTTCTGTTGCTTGTGCTTGTTGCATTAACAGTCACTCCTGTTCTATGTGCACTTGCATACACTTACCTGTGCAGATCCAAATTTACAACGCGAACTGCGGTTTCCAATCATAGCAACTCGAATTACAACGAGGAGGAAGAAGTCGTCAAGGATATGAAGTATCCGAAAGTCTCATACAGGCAGCTCTATGAAGCTACCTGTGGATTTAGCCCCTCGAGTGTCATAGGTTCGGGACAATTTGGACGAGTCTACAAGGGAATTCTCCAAGACAGTACAAGGATAGCTGTAAAGGTCTTGGACTCGACAAAATCGGGAGAGAACTCGGTAAACAGCTTCAAGAGAGAATGCCAAGTCCTGAAGAGGGCAAGGCACAGGAACCTGATAAGGATCATCACCATCTGCAGCAAACCAGATTTCAAGGCCTTGGTCTTCCCTTTGATGTCCAATGGAAGCTTGGAGAGCCATCTTTATCCAGGCCAAGGCCAGAGTGGATTGGATTTGTTTCAGTTGGTAAGCATTTGCAGCGATGTGGCCGAGGGGGTCGCATATCTGCACAACTATTCGCCTGTTACAGTTGTGCATTGCGACCTGAAACCAAGCAACATTCTTCTTGATGACGACATGACGGCCTTGGTGACCGATTTCGGGATCTCGAGGTTGGTTCTAGCTGCTGATGATCATCAGAGCAGAGACGATTCAGCCTCGTTCACCTCTATACATGGTTTGCTGTGTGGATCCATAGGCTACATTGCTCCTGGTGAGTACTTACTCTATTTAGTCTTTACCATATAATCTTCAACTTTCAATCTCAAAGCATTGATTCTTATCACTTGTCTTACATCTAGAGTACGGAATGGGTAAGCGAGCCTCGACACAAGGCGACGTGTACAGTTTCGGCGTGCTAGTCCTCGAAATAGTCACCGGAAGGCGGCCGACAGAAGTTTTATTCCACGAGGGATCGAGCTTGCGCGAGTGGGTTAAGAGCCAGTTCCCACACAGGCTTGATCCCATAGTTGATCAGGCAATTGTCAGGTGGATTCCAACAAAGCTGCAGCAGGTGAATTATATGCAGATGTGGAAGGAGGTCATCATGGAACTGGTTGAGCTTGGCCTTATGTGCACCCAAAACAATCCTTCCATGAGGCCAACAATGTTGGATTTGTCTCTTGAGATGGGAAACCTGAAGCAGTATCTCGCCAGTTTTTCTTCTACGTCCACCGAAGAAACATTGCCAAAACCGATGTATGCTGATCATGCACCGGTCTAAGCAAAGCTATATGGAACTCGGATTCGACAAAAAAAAGTCTCGAGTTCAAATTTTGTAAATTGTTCAAGGCTTGATTCGATAAAAAAAAAAATTTGAGTTCAAATTTTTTTAGATACATTGCCAAACCAGTGCATATTGATCACACATCTTTCTAAGCTAAATAGTTGGGGTCGGATTTTTAAAAAAAAATCTCGAGTTCAAATTTTGTAAATTAATGAAGAAGAGATCTTTTGAAGATATATTGTCGGTCGAAGCAAAATTGTCCGAGGCTCGGATTCGATAAAAATTAATGAAGAAGAGATTTTTGGAAGATATATGCACCGGTCCAAGCAAAATTGTTTTGAGGTTCGAATTCGATAAAAAGTTCTGAGTTCAAATTATTCAAGATACATTGCCAAAAAGTGCATGTTGATAATGGTTTATCTAAGCTAACTAGTTGGGGATCAGATTTTCTAGAAAAATCTCGAGTTTAAATTTTGTAAATTAATGAGGAAGAATTTTTTTTTTCATTTTCTTTTCCTGAAAATAAAATTGATGACACATTTGTACATGTCGAAATTTATTTTTGGGAGATCATATATATTTTCTGTAACATATCTCAATCGTTGCACTACTCAGTGTATTGGAAATATCACTTTGTGTTCGGGAAACAGAGAGATTCTTCGATTACGCATACATAAATAAGTACACATTTATGTTGGGCATATGAAATATCGACAGCACCAACAACCATTGGGGTGGAGTGGTAAGTATTCCTCCTCGCTTAACCCAGGTCTCGAGTTCGAAATCTGGTGAACGCAGCAGATACTTGTTGGGAGAGTCTACCCCCTATAAGGGACTTCAGTACTCGAGCTCAGATTAGTCGGCCAATGGGCCGGATCACTGGATAGGAGAAAAAAAAAATATCGACAGACAAACATCAAGTTACTTGACCCGCTGTCCGGTGTGAGCTGGACCCGATATTTTGTAAGATTGAGCGTCAGACATAACATTTAATTTTGAGTCATGTTTGATTAATCGTAATGTTGCACCATGCACTTTTTTTTTCTATTGGTGTAAACAAAACCTGGACAAATAATGGAACAACCAATTCGGTTCCAGTTCTAAATGACCAGGCGTCAAAATTCTTCTTACTAAATTTTAACACAGTTACAGTTTTGGTGTACAGAAAGAACCCCATGATTAGGTGCCCATTGAGCTAGAGATGTGCTCATTAATTAGGCCAGTTTGTCTCTTAAAAAAGATTTGCCCTACAAAGGTGAAATACACATCACTTGGACACGCAAAGAATTAAAAATGCATTCTTTACGCCCAACTCAAATCAGGCAATTTTTTTCTGAACATCCTAAATAACAACAATTAATTATAAATTAGATATAATTCTATAGAGAATGTTACTTCTAAATAAGATCCGATAAAATTCTATGTTTTATAATAAAGATTTTTTATCAAAAAATTATTTGCACCATCCATGATAGTAGTGTGATAAGTGATAAAAAAAATTATTCATTTAAACAATTTTATTTGAAAATTTAGCAGTAAATTATCTAAACCAATAATGCTTGATTTTAAAATACGACTACAAAAAATCTTTTGGCACCGTCCCACAGGCTCTTTTAGTCAAGGAAAGAAACGTCCACTTTGCTTACATTTTATGCATTTGCATTGGCGACTTTTTATGCATTTGCATTGGCGGTCAACCAAACCCAATTAATCCTTTCATTTGCTAATTAATTGTTCTTATCGACGTTGAAAGATCGTGCATTCTGACTCGAGATCAACTACCTTAGTTTACGTCGACGCTTTTTAACATTCATATCAATTGGTCATCTTTGTCACTTCGGAAGATCTAATTTTATTATAAAGTTCACAATTTTATATAGTCAGAATGTTGAGTGAGTCTGTGACCCCTTTCTGCCCACATTTTGATTGAGAAATTCTGAACATAAAATTGAGTGGTGGGTTATGATGGTGTCCATTATTTATATTAAATTATACATAATGTAACTGGATCCACATTGTATGGTCACAGTTCAATTTATCTGCGGCCGAAATTCAGGTTCGATGAGAGTTAAGTTTAAATTATAAGAAATTTGACTTCTCTAAAAAAATCGTTGTAATTTTGAACGTTACAAAATCTGATATATATCATTAAACTGATTTTTATATATCAGTTGGACCATCCAACAGAAGATTTGTTTAGTGATGCGGTGGGGGAAATGACACGATTAATTTATGATAATTATGTTGAATCTTTTGACATTTGTTATTTTGTACTTGTTATTAGTTTTAGATCATTTAGGTTGCTTTAGGGTCCGTTGATTTTTTTTATTGGCAGTGTTTGTAATAGGTTTCACAGTTTACCCATTACAAAAATTTTAGATTATGAATCTGAGAGCAGGTTTGCTTTGATTTTTCCGATAGTTCTTTCATAAGAAAAGATCTTATTTATGAGTTCTTATAATCAATAAATTTGTGATTCTTTATCTATAAATTATTTATGTTAATTTGTGAAATTGACATGCTCGTACATTATGCGTCATTTAGCCGGTTGGAGTTAGGTACTTATCCTGCATTAACAAAGCAAACTTAGGCTGACGACTATAACTTCGTTTCTTTGCGAGAAGAATTCTACGTGTTGAATAATAGTTGTAAGTGAGTAGTATCCTTTTGCTATTCGTACGATAGGATCTTAGGAGTGGATAGGTAGAATGAGTTGGTAGTGCTTTAGATGTGAAGTGTATTTAGCTCATTTAGGTGGACGGTTTGCTCGAACTATTGTACGGCAGAATGTAGGGTCAGTCAATAGTGTTTAATGTATCTAATATTGTTTCACAGGTGAATCTGCCTCAATTGTTTTCACCGTCTCAATTTTTCTGTGTCGTTCACGTCAGGTCGTAAATCTTAATTTTAATTTTTTTTTCACATCGGAGAATATGTTATAGTAATTCTATATCAGTTATATGTTAAATCTATTTTTTTAAATACAATCACTATATTAAAATTGGATATGAGTTTGAAGGAGTTTAAAAATGTTAAAATTAATTTCGAACCAACCAAAATTATATTACATGATTACTTAAAAATTACATTCAAATAAAATAAGAATACATCAACTAAAATTATATTAATTAAAAATTATATTAAAATAAAATACGAATATATTAACTAATAATGCATATGATTAGGGCTTCCTTAACTGCTAATTTTTTTAGGATAAGTCGTTTTCACGGTCGACCAAAAATTTCAACAAATTCTTCTTTGTTTGGCTCTCTACGGTGGCCATAAAGGATACTATGTTAGCATTTCCTTTTTGATAGTAGGTTTGCAATACTTCATCCTCTTCAGGGTCTGTATCATCGCTTGGAATAGTATTGTCTTTCCTTTGGATGATGTCTATTTTTTTGCAGTCTCCCTACCAGGTAGACGCTACATTGTCAATCATTGGCTCATCGGAGTAAGAGCGTCAGTGAAGACTGAATCATTCCCCTCTTTAGTGGTTCATATTTGTTTAGAACATTCACCACTCCCTATATTTTGTGGTCCCTTTGAAGATTCAACTATGGAACCCATTAATTCAAAGTTCCACTTTGGATGTTTGCTCATGACCGCTTCATATATTTTTGGATCAACAAGAATTTTTTCTCCAAATTGAAATATAGTTGGTGAGCATCTGTCATTACATCCGAGTCCTGTTGTCCACTCTTGTACTTTTTTATGCCTTTGTTGTATGTCACAATCTACTTGCTGCATGTATGACCAAGCCGGGTACAACGATTTTTCATCGTCTTCAATTTTCTTGAGTTGATCTCACTTGGATTTTTTCTAACTTGTGTGAAGGATTCTCTAATTTTGACCCAAAAACTTTGGTCTTTCTGATGGTTGGATTGTATGACATCTTCACTGTGCCTAATATAAACAGACATTATAATAATATCTTCTTCAACATTCTAGAATTTACTTACAATTTTTCCTTTACTATTCTTCAGGAATGTGTCACCTATCGTAAGGTCAATAAGTTATTGACGCCTTTATGGAGTTCGAAAGGTATGTCATTTTTTATGTCTGGCTTGAATTGCCCTCAGTTAAATTGGCCAAGATTTATGAGACATCGGTTGCTAATACATTGATTGTATTAGTCATGGTTGTTAGTTCAATATATGTGAGAAATATAATGGTCGTGGATATAGGAAAAGGCATTAGTGGTTGTTAGTATATGAGAACAAAGTTATGTTGAGGTCTAGGTAGATTTTGGACAAAGTGTTGTTGTATGGTTTGTGGAATTTGAAGAAAAAAAAAAGCTTGCATTTCAGAGAGATTTTGGGTAGACTGTGATTGATTTTTTAGATCAAAATCATGATTAGAATTTAATCCTAAAAATTCGTTTGTCCAATCATAATCATGATTATCACGATTAGGATCTATAACTGAAAAATATAATAAATATTATTAGAAAGATGAGAGAATGTGTCAGAATAACATTATTTATTTATAAAATTCTAAGACGAATTTGGCCAAATAAATTTTTTGACACAATCTAAATTATATAAATTGAATAATTAGATACAAGTAATTTTATAACATTATTGAAAAATATATAGAACATGTATAAAGAAATTTTTTATTTTTTTTTTGAAAAATTATTTTTTCTAAAAAATGGTGTAAACTTGCACAGAGGACCCCTCACACGTCACTACGAATCCATGAGAAAAAAAATTAAGCTTTAATTCTGCATGTTAATTCTTCATCTCAAATTCCATCAATAAGACAAACATGTCACCGAATTACCCATTTCAACGTGTTAATTTTGCATATCTTTTGCATTAGATGTGCTGGTGTTGGGTGAAAAACGGTCATGAGAGTCAAGGTCGATCTCATGACGGCTCTAGAGGCTCGCCCCAAGGTCGGCTTAACTACGAGTGACTACGTGTGGCCGGAGCCGGACTACTTCTACCTAAACTACGCCTAGACTACGATAAAAGTCGGAGCTTGAGTTGATTTGTGTGTTTGATGATTGATTGATAGATCCATTTCCCCCTCCTCGTCTGTCCTTTATATAGGCGTAGAACCCCGTCTTCTGCTTGCACTTGGACTCTGTCTCCTCCTTGTACTTGAACTCTCCTAACGCTTATCACCAGGGATGCTTATCCTTATCTTCAGCCGAAACACTTATCCTAAGTTCGCTCAGATTTATCATCTCCGGTAATTTCGGAACCCGAGTTGATCGCCTCTATCAGGAGACCAACCGCGTATGGTCTCTTGACATAGCTCCTCAAGCGAATGTGATTATCCGAAAATAACATTCCCAAGTTTCTAGGTGTTATTAGGCAAAGGTGGTGATACCCTTTGCTTTCCGGGATTTCCAAGTGTCACCAGGCAAGGCTATGACACCCTTCGCATTTCGAGAGCTATAGGTGGTGCTACCCTTTGCCTATCGGAGCCTCTAGGTGATGCTAGGCGAAGTGTTAACACCTTTCGCTTTTCGGAAGCTCTAAGTTGCTCGAGTCTAGTATCACCAGGCACAGGTTATGACACCTTTTGCATTCCGAAGCCTTGAAGTGTTGCTAAGCAAGGTGGTGTTACTTTTTGCTATTCAGAAACTTTAAGTGTCTCTAGGCAAGGCGGTGACACCCTTCGCTTTTCGGAAGCTTTAGGTGTCACCAGGCGAAGGCTAGGACACTTTGCGTTTCGGAAGCTTAAGTGTCACTAGGCAAAAGCGATGACAATTTCCACTTTTCGGAAGCTCCAAGTGTCTCTAGACACCCATTGCTTTTCGGAAGTTTTAAGTGTCACTAGGCGAAGGCATTGACACTCTTCATTTTTCGAAAACTTTAGGTGTCACTAGGCAAAGGCCAGGACACTTTGCGTTTCGGAAGCTTTAGGTATCTCTAGGCGAAGGCCATAACACCTTTCACTTTTTGGAAGCTCTAGGTGTCTCTAGGCGAAGGCCATAACACCTTTCGCTTTTCAAAAGCTCTAGGTGTCTCTAGGCGAAGGTCATAACACCTTCTGCTTTTCGGAAGCTCTAGGTGTCTCTAGGCGAAGGCCATAACACCTTTCGCTTTTCGAAAGCTCTAGGTGTCTCTAGGCGAAGGCTGTAACATCTTTCGCTTTTCGGAAGCTCTAGGTGTCTCTAGGCAGAGGCCATAACACCTTTTGCTTTTCGGAAGTTCTAACACCTTGCCTTGTCAAGAAGTCGAAAATACCTTGTCTACCGAAAACTTGTGATCGGGCAAAGCTCACGCTCACCAATGGCCATTCGGCCAAAGTACCTAAGGTCCGTCGATGGTCCGAAATCCCTCTTGAGAGGGAAAAGTGTTGATTTAGTCACTCTTCACACGTAAAGTACTTTCAATAGTCACCATTCCCCCTTTTTGCCTAATACCTCTTGGGAGGGAAAAGTATCATTTTAGCCACTCTTGACAAGGCAAATATTTGCGAGGGTCACTCCAAGGAGTGTAAACTTTATCGGATAAGTCACTCTCAACAAGGCAAATATTTGCGAGGGTCACTCTTCACAGGGCAAATATTTGCAGGGCAAATATTTGCGAGGGTCACTCTTCCCGAGACAAATATCCGTTTTAACCCTTGAAAGGGTATTATTAATTTCCAGATCTAACAATGCCCCTCACATGGTGATGTTTTGAATCGTTTGAATGAGAAGGGTCACCATGTAGCTTTTAAATTTTACCAAGTCCCTCTCTGGTCACTTCTTACGCCACCTAGCAACGCTTAGGCTGGAGTCAGCTATATTAAGGGAATGGTGAAGCCGTGATCAGCCAAGTCATATAATGTGTGTGTTAGGCCATGGTCGGCCAAGCCTTATATAGTGATGTTTGGGCCAAAATCGGCCATGAAAAGGCCGCGATCGGCTAAGTCGTATTCTATGATTCTTATATTATGGTCGGCTTTCCGAAGCTTTAAGTGTTACTAGGCAAGGTCCTGACACCTCTCGCCTTTCAGAACTTCTGAATGTCCCTAGATGAGGTGTTGATGCTCTTTGCCTTTCGGAGGTTTTAGGTATCGTTAGGTAAGGTGTTAACACCCTTCACCGATCGGAGGCTTTAGGTGTCGCAAGGTGAGGTGTTGACACCCTTTGTCGATCGGAGGCTTTTAGGTATCGCTAGGTAAAGTGTTGACACCCTTTGCCAATCGGAGGCTTTAGGTGTCGCCAGGCAAGGTGTTGACACCCTTTGCCGATCGGAGGCTTTAGGTGTCGCCAGGCAAGGTATTGACACTCTTTGCCGATCGGAGGCTTTAGGTGTCGCCAGGTGAGGTGTTGACACCCTTTGCTGATCGGAGGCTTTTAAGTGTCGCTAGGTGATATGTTGACACCCTTTGCTGATCGGAGGCTTTAGGTGTCGCCAGGCAAGGTGTTGACATCCTTTGCCGATCGGAGGCTTCTTGGTGTCGCCAGGCGAGGTGTTGACACCCTTATGCTGAGACACCATGCCTATTAAGTAGATTAAGGCCGAAGCTGGCCTAAACCATATGGAGTTATTGATGTCAGCCGAAGTCAACCTAAACCAAACAAGGTTATTTATCGTTGACATTAGCCCGAGTCGGCCTAAATCGTACACGATTATTTATCAGCCAAAGTCGGCCTAAACCTGGCTTTATCGGGAGTTAGTATTCTATGAGGGTCCTATCAAGACCTGATATCTCATCGTAATCCCAAGCAAAACAGTCTTAGTACTCAGTCAATAGTGAGACTAGGTCCTTCTCGAAGTCTGGAGGAAGCTGTTCGCTAATGAAGACGGGTCGGCCTCCTCTCTCTAAAGGTAGAAGTATTTCTTTTAGAGGGTCCTTCACCTCTACCTTAGCATCATCGAGTTTATCCGGGACTGAGTGAAGGTCGCTCATTTTTAGTCTTTCTAGGGAGTCTTGGCCGTCATCTTCGAAGATGAACTCGGCCGCTTCATGCTGAGACAAGGCGTAGACCTCTGATTACCTTGCCAGCTCTTCTCGTAGATTAGTCTCGAAAGGTAAGCCTAAGGGCTTGCCTTTCTGGAGTGACGTTCGCAAGTCGATTGGAGGAGGGGATCTCTCTCCACTGAACTTGCGTATCTGGCGATATTGCCGTCTATGCTGCTTCGAGCAACACTGCTTAGGACGATGGAACCGTCATAAAAGGCTGCTTCAACACAATTGGTGGCCGCTTTAAAAGGGTCTTCATCAGCCATCACTGTCTCTACTTTGCCATCCAGTCTCCATTATATTAAGAATTGATGAAGGGAGGATGGAATCACCTGTCCTGTGTGTATCCAATCCCTTCCTAACAGAGCGTTGTACGAGGTCTTTGGCTCGATCACATAAAAGATTACTTTTCGAGTGACTGACCCTACAGTAATCTCTGCTGTAAGGACTCCCAACGGACGAGTGGTCTTTCCTGCAAAATCGGTCATCATCATGTCCGTTGGTACTAACTTCTCGTCCTCTTTGTTGAGCTTCTTCAAGAGGAAGTAGGGCATTATGTTGACGACAGCCCCATTGTCAACAAGTACTCCTCTTGATCGGCTTGCCAAAAATGTGAGCTGAGATGTAGAGTGGCTTCAGGTGCTCACACATCTTCTGAGTTGGCCTAGGCAAGGTGATGTTCTCGCCTAGCTCTTCAACGTAGGGAATAGTGAGTGATTTATTCCTGATTTCTAGCTCGACCACACTCTCTTCTATCACATCTTCTTTGAAGTGGGTCACTTGTCCTACTTTAGGGTCGAAAGCAGCCGGTAAGGTAAAGACCATGTTGACCGAAAGATCTTAGTCATCTCCACTGAGGTCGTCGTCACTCATGTCATCGCCTAGGTCTAATTTCTCTAAACTTTTCTCGGAGGTATCTCCTAGGATCTCCATCAAGTCTTCATCCTTAAGGCTCTTAAGCCAGTGGTATTCCTCGTTCTTGATGTCCGACTCAGATGGCTTATCGTCCTCATCTCGAACTTCCTTGCCCTTTAGGGTCTGTGTCCTCTTTTCATGACTTGGCTCCTGGTCTTCACCACTAGAGGGCCAGCTCATCTTGTCATCTTGATCGTCACGATGTACTAGACTACATATCTTTAGGGAGGTTGTGTCACTGCTCCCTTCATGACTGTCTTTGGCTGATTTTTGTCTTCTTTCTTCGTCGTGGCCAATTTTGGCCGATTTGCACCTTAGTTCGAAACTCTTTTCTTCCGAGGTCTCGACCTCTGCATTACTTGAACTTGAGATAACCTCTCTCTCGAGTGTAGGAGAGTTGGGAGATGTTTCTCTGTGGACTATAGGTATCCAAACCTTTCTTATCGACCCTCTCCCTAGATTAGTCCTTGCACCTAGGATGACCTTGGTTTGATCTTTGGGCACTCACTCGGATAGCCTAATTTCGTCTTGCTGAGGCCTCTCTGGCTTGGTGGAAGGGAAGACAACTCCTTCTCTTGGATCAGCCCTTAGGCATTTGGCCTTGCGTGACTCAACTTTTGGTTGGCTGATGATAGACAAGGTCAGAAGGGCTTTTTGCTCCTTGATTCGTGCCTTCCTTTCTTCCAATAGCCTCTCTAGATCAAAAGCCACTTGCTTTTTAGTTTAGATTTTTCTCTCGATATGGCGTTTTTGAGTCCGAGTTAGTGCCTGGAGAGGTCCACGCGCGTTCTCCACTTTGCCACTATCGTTAGAAGGACTCGCATCTAAATCCACCTTGACGTGGGGATGTGGATTTTGAATGCATCTTCATCCAACGATCTCACGGTAGTCTCTCTGGTGACTTCTTCCTAGCTTGGCCTCAATCTCGTCTTATTCTCCGAAAAGGGTCCTTCGCACCCTCTTCCTCACAAGAGTCTCCCTAAGGTCTTCATTAGGAGCTTGCCCTCCGAGTCTCCTACTGAGTACATCCCTTAAGTCTCTTAGGGGAGTTGCTCTCCTAAGGGAGTTAGGCTGAAATTGCCCCCCAAGAGTAGTGTCTGAATGAGGAGCGGGTGTCTGAGGTATATCTTGACTTAAGAGCTCACCAACACCCTTTTTCGAACCTCTCTAAGGGTTTTGGCCTCCGAGTATCTCTTGCCTGCCCCTCTTTCCTAGGACCTCCCTTAGGTCCTCCATAGGTGGCTGATCTCGCTTACGGCTTGGTGTTGGGTCTCTCCTTAGGCCGATTGTGGCAATGCTTGCTGAGAAGGGGACCTCCGGTTGATCCTTAGCAAACTTCAACCATCCATCCTTGATAGCTTATTGCACTTGATTACGAAAAACTACATAATTGGCGGTGTTGTATAATTTGCTTATGTGCCACTTGCAAAACTTCATCGATTTGAGTTCTTTCTCATCGAGAATCTTGTGGCCTTTTGGTAGGACAATCTGACCATTCTTCAGTAGGTTATCAAAGATCTCGTCTGCTTTGGTTACATCGAAGGAGTATTCCTTCCTGGGCTGGCCACCTTGACGAACAAACTCATTAGGTACCGTCACCTTCTTCGGGATGAGACTTTCACACTCATATGGCTTTCCTTAGACGATTTCTGCTACCATCTCTTCGGCTATGTCCTCGTCACCCCAACCTCGTCCATTATCGAGGTGATCAATTTCTAGTGTGGGGTCATAAGAATAGGTCCCTTTGGAGGAGGCAGCCCTTCTGTCCTTCTTATTGATAAGTTGTTCAGCCGCTATCGCTTTCTGCATTAGGTCGGCTAGGTCCTGGAACTTCTCAATTCCCAACCTATCTCTCAGATTGAAACGAAGCCCATGCACTGCTAACGACGCGAGTTCTGCTTTGGATAGGTTTGTTTGACATCTGTTCTTCGCCTTTCGGAAGCGAATCAGGAACTTCTCCACTGATTATCCTTCAAGCTGCTACATATGGGCGAAAACTGAGATAGTGATAGTTGGTTCTGGCCTATAGAATTGGTTATTGAACTTTTGTTCCATTTCTGCCCAATTCCTCACCGAGTTCGGTGGAAGGCTTATGTACCAAGTAAAGGCTGTCCTGGTGAGAGTCATTGGGAATTGCCTCAGTAGCAATGCCTCTTCAGATGCTGTGTCTCCGCATTGTATGATAAATCTCGCCACGTGCTCTACGGAAGATCGATTATCTTCTCCCGAGAATTAGCTAAAATCTGGTATGCAGTACATCCTCGGAAACTCCACCCTATCGAAGTGTTCTAGATAAGGCTTGGTGAATCTGGGGCATGGGGCGTGTCTGGTTTCTACACCCATATCCCTGAGAACTTCTGCCACCAGTGCCCTTTGCTGAGCTTCTTCAGGTATGGGTCTGGCCTCGCGACCCATGATCAAATCTTGGGGTTCTCTTGGGGGTTGATCTCCAAAATCATCTTCAGAAGGCGATGGAGGTCGAGGATCCCCTATATAGGTCCCGAATACCAATTAACTTTCGACTGGAGGATAGTCTTCTTCATCGCGATCCAGCCTCCTTTGATTCCTGTTGTGAAGCCAAGTATGGTCCACTTGCGCCCTTGTCTCAAAGGTTGGGTTGGTCCGAACATTGGACCCTCCTCTATTAGGCCTGTGAGTAGTAACTCTCTGATGAGTGGGAGCCGTATGGTACCGGCCTGTGTCCCTTGTGTTGCTTCCTCCTGCTCCAACATTCTCATAGTGTCTCGAGAAATCAGTTCCATGAGTCCTCCTGTTGGAAGATGTTTAGAATGATTGAAACTTCGTGGCACTAGCTGGGGTGCCTCGGCCTATTCCAGGCCTTTCTTGAGTCAGATTGAGGGTAGGTGTCTCTTGATAGTAGGTTTGCTCCATCGGCTGCGGAGCATCTATTCTTTTCCCTCGACTCATGACTTCTGACATCCTATTTGTGATGGTAGGAGCCACAGTACTATTAAAGAAATCCATGGTGTTGTCGTGGTGATCTCTAGCAGCTCGGTATATTGACTGGTCGCATGCCAAAAACAATGTTGGGTGAAAAATGGTCGTGAGAGTCAAGGTCGATCTCATGACGGCTCTAGAGGCTCGCCCCAAGGTCGGCTTAACTACGAGTGACTACGTGTGGCCGGAGCCGGACTACTTCTACCTAAACTACGCCTAGACTATGATAAAAGCTAGAGCTTGAGTTGATTTGTGTATTTGATAATTGATTGATAGATCTATTTCCCCCTCCTCGTCTGTCCTTTATATAGGCGTAGAACCCCGTCTTCTGCTTGCACTCGGACTCTGTCTCCTCCTTGTACTTGAACTCTCCTAACACTTATCACCAGGGACGCTTATCCTTATCTTCAGCCGAAACACTTATCCTAAGTTCGCTCAGATTTATCATCTTCAGTAATTTCAGAACCCGAGTTGATTGCCTCTATCGGGAGACCAACCGCGTACGGTCTCTTGACATAGCTCCTCAAGCAAATGTGATTATCCGAAAATAACATTCCCAAGTTTCTAGGTGTCATTAGGCAAAGGTGGTGATACCCTTTGCTTTCCGGGATTTCCAAGTATCACCAGGCAAAGCTATGACACCCTTCGCATTTCGGGAGCTATAGGTGGTGCTACCCTTCGCCTATCGGAGCCTCTAGGTGATGCTAGGCAAAGTGTTAACACCCTTCGCTTTTCGGAAGCTCTAAGTCGCTCGAGTCGAGTATCACCAGGCGCAGGTTATGACACCTTTTGCATTCCGGAGCCTTGAAGTATTGCTAAGCAAGGTGGTGTTACTTTTCGCTATTCGAAAGCTTTAAGTATCTCTAGGCGAGGCGGTGACACCCTTCGCTTTTCAGAAGCTTTAGGTGTCACCAGGCGAAGGCTAAGACACTTTGCGTTTCGGAAGCTTAAGTGTCACTAGGCAAAAGCGATGACACTTTCCACTTTTCGGAAGCTCCAAGTGTCTCTAGACACCCATTGCTTTTCGGAAGTTTTAAGTGTCACTAGGCGAAGGCGTTGACACTCTTCATTTTTCGGAAACTTTAGGTGTCACTAGGCAAAGGCGAGGACACTTTGCGTTTCGAAAGCTTTAGGTATCTCTAGGCGAAGGCCATAACACCTTTCACTTTTCGGAAGCTCTAGGTGTCTCTAGGCGAAGGTCATAACACCTTTCGCTTTTCAGAAGCTCTAGGTGTCTCTAGGCGAAGGCCATAACACCTTCCGCTTTTCGGAAGCTCTAGGTGTCTCTAGGCAAAGGCCATAACACCTTTCGCTTTTCGAAAGCTCTAGGTGTCTCTAGGCGAAGGCTGTAACACCTTTCGCTTTTCGGAAGCTCTAGGTGTCTCTAGGCGGAGGCCATAACACCTTTCGCTTTTCGGAAGTTCTAACACCTTGCCTTGTCAAGAAGTCGAAAATACCTTGTCTACCGAAAACTTGTGATCGGGCAAAGCTCACGCTCACCAACGGCCATTCGGCCGAAGTACCTAAGGTCCGTCGATGGTCCGAAATCCCTCTTGAGAGGGAAAAGTGTTGATTTAGTCACTCTTCACACGTAAAGTGCTTTCAATAGTCACCATTCCCCCTTTTCGCCTAATACCTCTTGGGAGGGAAAAGTATCATTTTAGCCACTCTTGACAAGGCAAATATTTGCGAGGGTCACTCCAAGGAGTGTAAACTTTATCGGACAAGTCACTCTCAACAAGGCAAATATTTGCGAGGGTCACTCTTCACAGGGCAAATATTTGCGAGGGTCACTCTTCCCAGGACAAATATCCGTTTTAACCCTTGAAAGGGTATTATTAATTTCCGGATCTAACAATGCCCCCCACAGTTGGATAATCTGATTGTTGAGTCTGACTCGCAGTTGGCTATCAAGCACATCACCGAGGGAGTGGGTGGTGGCAGCATCCTCTCATCACTCGTGAGTAAATGTCAAAGCTTAATCCGGAACTTCCACTGGATCGAGCTGAAGTATTGTCCACGCAGTAGTAATAGCGTAGCGGATAAGTTAGCGAATCTCGCTTGTAACTATCCTCAGGGTCTAATTATTCATGAAGACCCGCCGGTTGTTTGTATCGCCCTCTTAAGGTTGGACCTTAATGGCACTACCGTTATTTCCCGTTAATGCAAGGGCGACTTAGACCCACCATTTCAAAAAAAAAAAAAA